>JACGTP010000010.1:3339792-3386836 GCA_023678845.1 Mischocyttarus mexicanus | reverse complement strand
ATATAGGAAGAAGCAGAAGACTCGTACCTTTCGAACAATATGCAATTTGCAGTCGATGCAACGTCGTACTCTTTGCTGCAAGCGTGCTGCGTCAAAGTTCTGTTTTCGAATTTTTCTATCATGCTGTCGTCTTAGTTTATTTGCAATATCTTTAATATAAACGTTGCCAATTTTTTATACTTTATATAGGCAGAAGCAGAAGACTTGTACCTTTCGAAAAATATGCAATATGCAGTCGATGCAACGTGGCATTCAGGAGAGGTGGTAAAAATGTATAAATATCAATGGAAATTATTTGGAATAAAATATTTTGTATTATTTTCATACAGACGTGTAATTTGTACAATAAAATTTCGGTTTCATTTTTCTACACTTGGTATATGCATCCATCATTGTATGACACGATGGCACTGACATCATATGCGACCGTTTTGTTATTTATTGTTAGTTATATTTATAGTGTCAATTCAATGTTTTCTCGCTGTCTACTACCTACTACTCTATTACACGTTGGATTATGCGTTGCTCGTTCGGTGTAGTAACTCTTAATCCTAAGGTTTCTTCTATGAAATTTCTGAGCAAATGACAATTTATAGCTTATAAATTGATGATTCAAATAACTAACGTTAATAACGAAGGAAATTACCGGTGGATCTGTAAGGTTGAAAGTCAACGACGTGAAGGATATCGCAAAAGGTCGTAATGATCATCGACGATGATCTTTCGTTATTACTATAATCCTCCTTCTGTCTAAAATAGTAAGTTGATATTTTATGTTTCATTGTTTTTTGAAAAAAGTGAATGATCGTATTCGACGGATGAACTGAATGTCTAAACTATTATTAACTGAAGATTTCTTTAATATGCGTGATTCGCTACGAAAAGTGCAGCATCGCCGGCAGCTCCTGTGACGCCTCCCGCGTATTTGCCAAGTGCAGATTCGCTGTTGGCCTGTTAGGAAAGAGAAATAAGAAAAATGTATTTTCTATTTTAACGAGAGAATCAATTGGTAATGCTTACAACAGTCGTTAAAAATTAAACACGTTTATATTGTGATGTACTCACTGTTAAATAGTAGTATATAAACAGCTTCACACAGAGTAAGGAAAGAGAATTTTAATATGCATGAGATTTGACATATAAGGAAGTGTCACCAGCTTTGCTAGAAATACTGCCAGCAACGTATTTGCCTTGGCAAGCAGCACTGTTTGCCTAAATAAGCATACGATTGATGGACATGCAAGAAAATAAATTAGCTACTATTTTATTATAAAGGGAAATCAATGGGGATGTGTTATTGGAAAACGATCAACTTTTCTTGTCGTAGCATTAGTGGTGAAAGAATAAAATTAGTAATATATTTTTAGAAATGGCAGAAGAGTGAAAAAAACAAGAAGGAAGCTTACGTATCGTGTAGACAAAAATAAGAAACGTCATTGACTAATTTAGACGCTAACATTTTAAATAAAGAAATACTATTAAAGAGGATAGACATTACACATTGATAGAAAGAATTCTACAAATAATGAAATAATTATCAAAATAAAATAACGCACGATAAAAGACGAGAGACAAGATTTTGACTTACTTTAGCTCTTTTAATAAGTTCATCCTGTCCTGCTGTCACTTGATCGTTCTTCCCAGCCCAGGCACGAAGAACGGAGGCCTGAAGTGCACGACCATAGCTAAAGGTTAATGCCCAAGGTTTATTAACTGGATACTTGTTGATGGCATCCAAGTTCACGGAAGCCTCTTCTTCGGATTGTCCACCGCTCAAGAAGGTTATTCCAGGTACTGCAGGTGGAACCGTACGCAACAATGCAGTTACAGTTGCTGCTGCAACTTGTTGAGGTGTTGCCTTCGTTGGGCAACTTTGACCTGCTGTTACCATGTTTGGCTTCAAGAGAGTTCCCTCGAGATAGACATGGTGATCGGCTAATGCCTGAAAGTTATAGTAAAATGATATAATATTAGCAAAATAAGTAAAAGCTAAGGGAAAGATTGAATCTCTCCATTGATCCTTTGACATCGTTTATAAGTATTAGTTTTAAATAGAATTTAAAATAGAGATTGTTTGTTACACTATTTGACAAGATCTTGCATCATCTCCACTTGACACGCTGCTTTATTGCAACATTGCCCTATTTAACCATTGCATATACGAATGAATAAGTAGTTTTGTAACCTTGTAAACGGCAGAGAGGACCTCTTCTGTAACTTGTTGGCAACGAGCAAGATCGTGATCGCCATCAGGAAGGATTTCGGGTTCAACAATCGGTACGATTCTTGCGCTTTGACAAATCGAAGCGTAACGAGCGAGAACATTCGCATTTTCTAAGATAGCGAGCTTGCTTGGTGTATCCTTAGTAATTTTAAGAACGCATCTCCACTTTGCAAAATGACAGCCATCCTTTTTGTATTGGATACAACGTGCTTGGAGATCATCGAGTCCCTGAGTCGTACATTCATCATTGGTACCAAAGAGTGGTACAACACCCTTATCAACCTTGATGCCGGGAATAATGTTACGTTGTTTCAAAAGTTCAACAAATGGAGTTCCGTCATTAGCCTTCTGGTATAGAGTCTCATGGAACAGAATCACACCAGAGATATGTTGTCCAATGACGTCCTATTAAAATAAGAATTTTTTAGTATTACAGAAAGATGTTAAAAATGTATGCAAAGTATTGGCATATTTAAAAATCAAAAATAATCGTGTACCTTTGCTGCAGTGAAAAGTAATTGTCTGTATGCTTTTCGATTGTCCTCATTGTTCTCTACATTGATGTCCTTCAGACGTTTACCGATCGTGGTCGTAGATTCATCAGCAGCAAGAATTCCTTTTCCAGGAGCTACAATCTGTTTAGCAATACTATTCAATTCTTCCTTTAGCTCGGGCACAGGCTTGTCGTATTTATCGGCTACCATTTTCTACAAATGAATATTAATATCAATTAAAAGTATCATTTTTAATAACCGTAGTCGAAGTACATATTAGACTTATTTCTATTAGAAATTAATACCTTTATCACATTTTATGATATAAACAAGATAATGAAAGACACAAGTCGAAGTAGCATTTAAAAAAATTACATATTCCTGAGTCACACTTGTGTTAAACGTGCTTGCATTCACATAAGCCATTTCTCTACCTCAAGTCTTATTGCAACAGTTTTATTTATTACTTTTATAATATGATTACAGAATGCTATTATCTATAAGTTGCATTTATTACTATATCAAATAGAAAAGTTGGCATCACTCAACGTCTTGGAGAAGTTTCACTATTTGTCTAGTATCGTCCATTATCTTTAAATAAAATTTCCCAAACATATATATACATATATATATATATATATATATATATATATATATATTGTTCCATTCTAAGAACTATGTACTTTGGATTGACTGCACATCTACGCATCTTTTATTATTTTAAGCCCATCGTCGATTGTTCAAAGAGTAAAAATTGATTTTCTTGCTACGTATTTCGTTTTTGAATTAAGGTTAACTTTTATATGACAATTTTATAAGATAAAATATAATTATATAATTATTGCACAGTCCTAAGAACAACACTTTATGATTATTTCTATTAAAATGTATTCATCGTACGATCAATGACTTAAAATTTCTTATCTTTAAACTGCAATCTGTCAGCTGTTTACGTAAAAAAATAAATTTTTTAATTAATGTCAAATCGATATCATTACACAGAATGATATTCTCATTCACGTTTTTATATTTATTTGAATTGAAGAATAGGAAAAAAAATTGGGTGTCGGCCGAATGTCAGTCAAGGTCAATCTTCGTAGTAATTTTAGTGTTGGCCATTATTTAATATATCTCCTCATTCAAAATAATTTTTCATTTATATCGATTGGTCGCGGTAATCAATGATAAGCGTTTATTCAATAATTCTGATGTAAATTTGACTTACCTATTATTGAAATCAATTTGACTGTCGTCGATATTAAAAACGTGCAGGAACGTTAATCAAACTTCTCCACCAGTGAATTCAAGAGCAACTGAAGAGTGCAATGGGCACGGCAATTTCAAAGCTCTGTGGACGCACGCATGCGCGAGAATGCGCGGCGCTTCGTGGCGCTCAACCTAAAATTTTCTTGTTAAAAAAAAGATGCAATAAAGTATAATGTTAGGTTTACTAATTAATTCGGTCCTATAGATAGATATTAAAAAAAGCAAAAATTAATATATAGTCAGTTTATGTATGATGCAATTCAACTGGCATGTAGCATATACTTGACGAATCATTTACATACACAATCATGTTTTATTGAGAACCTTTGCTTTAGAGATCAACCAAGGGCACCTTCTTTTGACATTCTAGCTTGAAATTTTTTACATTTTTTCACTGTTAAGACTAATGCACTATTATGCAAGACTTCTTAAATATTCTCAAAGATTTCAATGAATAAAATAATGTGTACATTCATATTGAGAACCTTAATATGTAATATCATTATTTTGATTATTCTAGCCAATAATTCTAGCTTGCGTATCAAAAGACTTTACTTAGCAAAAATAGCATAATGATAATTATTCAATATTTTTTCCACGAACATTTTGTATATCTATTTTTCCAAGTGATGCCTCTGAGCATAATTTAGCTCTTTCCAGTAACACAGAGTGTGCTGCTTCCACGTTTGCTACGTTTCCTTTCCAAATTTTCATAGCTTCATTCTTTATTTAATTGAATACGTAAATATTATCATAAAATCTTAACATAAGTAAGAGTGAGATTTGATAGTTAGCTATGTACTTGTAAGCAGCGGTTGTAACAGAAACTCAGGGTCCATGGTTTTTTCCCTTCAAATGTATTCACTGCGTTTAAATTTAATATCGAGTCCTCGTTGGTTTGTCCATTGCTTAAAAATAAAATCGTTGGTACAGCCGGAGGCACCGTTCTTTGTAATGCTTTCAAAGTATATTCAGCTACAATCTAAAAATAAGGTGACTGACATTTAATATCTATCAGTTAATAATTCCAGAATAGAGTCATTTTATTTCTACGTATCAACTAACTTGTGGCGTATAGTGTTTCATATTTTGATCACCCGGCAATACCATAGCAGGTTTTAGAATCATTCCTTCCAAATAAACTCTGTGCTCGTTTAAAGCTCTAAATACGATGGACAATACCTGTTCGTGAATTTGCAAAGCTTTTTCTATACTATGCTCTCCAGTAGTTAATATTTCTGGTTCTATAATTGGTACCAAACGGGCACTTTGACATATAGTTGCATACCTAATCAAATAGAAAAATCGATTATATTTGAATCTATAGGCATATGTATTTAAATAATGACACATTATATATTTGATGTGGAATAATGGGCAGTCTTACCTTGCAAGAGTGCTCGCATTTACCGACATAAGCAGTTGACTCGGTTTTGTCTCTGAAATTGAATAAACACATCTCCACTTGGTAAAGTGACAACCTTCGCGTTTGTATTGCATACATCTTTCCTTCAAATTGTCCAAGCCTTCTGTTGTCAATTCCTTTTCAGTACCAAGAAGTTCAATTAAGCCTTTGTCAACTTTAATACCAGGCACGATGTTTCTCCGTTGAAGAAACTCAGGGAAACTAATGTTATCGGTTGTTTTTTGGTAAAGTGTTTCACGATTCAAGATAATACCACTTATATATTTCGTTAATTCAGGCTGTAGGAATCGTCTTTATTGATAAAACTTTTTTATTCTAAATAACTGATTTACCTTATAAGCAGAGAATAACATTTGTCGATATTCTCGTCGAGAAATCTCTGTATTTTCCATTCCAATTTCTTCAAATCTATCATTTAAATCCATAGGTGATTCGTCACTGGCCAATAAACCTTTTCCAGGTGCACCGAGTGCTTCTATAATTTTTTTTAACTCAAGAGAAGGTGCTGCATCGAGATCGGTGGATTTCTCACTAATCTATATTTAATATACATTTTTAAATAGTAATAATATTATTCTAATACTATAATCTTTCTTTTTTCTTTTATGAGATATATAAGAAAAATGCGTAAGTTAATATTAGATTGATTTAATTATATTGCATGATTTTCTTAAATAATAATTAAAATGATAGAATACAAACTGACTTTGTCCTTACAAAAACATCTTGGCATTGCTGATGCCATTTTTGTCAAGAATTATACTTTTATACGTTAACAAATGTAATTTCATTTATATTTTATATTTTCCATTATTTTTACATCAAATTTACTAAGTATTATTTAAATGAATCAATATCTTTTACACTGACTCATAGTAAGTAAAGAAAAATAAAAAACAAATGATTGCTTAATAACCATAAAAGTTGAAAGAAGTTTCTTTCTTAATTACAAATTTGATATTTTAAATGTATGTGAAGATTGGATTTGGAAAATGTGTAAATACACGTAGGCATACTGAATAAAGTTATTAATTAATTACAATTACTGTCCATCAATGCTGTTATTATGTTCAATGGTTATTTTTTTTTTTTTTTTTTATGGAAACCTCTGTTATAGTAAAATATAGATGGCTCACTGTCGGTATATACAAACATGAGAGGTTGCCTTTAATCTCGCTTTAGTTTTCGAAATTGAGAACAAAGAAGTCGGTTGAACTTTTCATGTTACATCTATGCAGAAACAGTTAAATAATCCACTCGTTCGATTGCGACATTTTATGTTGAAGTTTTATTTCGTGAAGTAAATGACTTAGAAATTGAAAAGAGAGGTTAATGGTCGGTATGTAATAAAAATTGTATTTTAATTAATTGAATATTTATAATACGCGCATACGTTATAATACATATTTCAATTGCATATAAATAATGAAACAATTGCTTATACCATATACCATATATAAATAGTTGATACAAATTTCATAGATAACTAAATAAAAGTGAATATGGAAGCAGGATAAATATACCTGTATTTTAATAATATTGCCAAAAATACGATAACAATACGATAACAATACGATAACAATACGATAACAATACGATTAGGATTTTAAATAGAAATATATGACTTATAAGGACTTGGAAATATTCATATATTTATTTTTACAAATTCACTATGAGCGGCAGAGAAAGTAATGAAACCAAGTGCGAGAGAAGTTCAAGAAGTAAACGACACAGAATGAAAGAGCAAGCACAGTCTACTCATAGTGATGGATCTGACAGCAAGTTGAAGAGAAGAAGCGCATGCAGTAAGGATAAAAGGAAGAAGTCAAGACGTAGAAGTAGCTCGAGTAGTTCCAGTTCTTCCAGTACTTCCAGCCACGAAGCAAAATTGCAAAAGCTTAAAAAAAAACAAAAAGATTGCGATGAACGTTCATTTAAAGAGTATAAAAATGGGATTGTACCGCAAAGAATGGACAGGTCTGTAAACAATTATAAAAGTGTAAGAAATTACAATATGCCTTTGCATAATTTCAGGGAACGTGGTAATACTATTATGAGAGCATCGTATAAATATGGAAGATTTTATAATAGAAATAGAAGAATACCATATAACAATTATCAATACTACAGGCGTAATAACGAGGGGAGAAGTTATTACACGCATTACAATAATAGAGTACCTAATTATAATAGATCACGAAATAATCATGAAGCAAACATTGATTATCACAGGAATTTTTCAAACAAGGATACATTTAACCAATTTATGGGAGAAAGTAATTCTAGAGACAGCAGTTCCAAACAAGATAAATGTTCATTAAAAATAGACAAAATACATAATATAAAAAGCAATGTAGATACTTCCTATACAAAGATTAAAGAGAAGAGAAAAACAGATAGTTTGGAGAGAAAGTCTGATAATCGTATTCAGAAAAAGAGAAAAAGAAGATCTTTCTCTTCGTCTAGTTCATCCAGTACAAGTAGTACTAGCAGTGTTAGCAGCAGTAGCAGCAGTACCAGTAGTAGCAGCAGTAGTAGTACCAGTACCAGTACCAATAGTACCAGCAGTTCTGATTCTTCCGAAGATGAAAGAAAACGTCAGAGACAAAAGAAAAAAGCTAAGAGAGTTAAAAAAAATGTTAAAAAGCATAGAAAGAAGAGGAAGTTGAAGAAAAATTCCAAGAAGAAGTTGAAAAAGTCATCTGGTACTGAAAGCAGAAAGCGTACTTTGGAAAAGACTAGAGATACTGTTACAGAAATTCCACCTGAAATGTCAGAGAGAGCTAAACTAATGGCTCCTATTACAAAAGAAGAATGGGAAAAAAAAACAAAGCTTAATACGCAGGGTATACGACGAGGAAACGGGAAGATATAGGTATAGATATTGACAGAGGAGGGAGGGGAGTATTGTATATAATTTTTTTCATAATATATAATTATAATAATAATAATTTTTCAGATTAATAAAGGGAGAAGGTGAAATAATAGAAGAAATAGTTAGCCGAGAACGTCATAAGGAAATAAACAGACAAGCGACCAAAGGAGATGGAGATTACTTTCAAACGCGATTGAAAGGAAACATTTTGTGATTTATTTTTATATGTAATAAAAAAAAGTTATGCTTTTTAAATAATTATTGAGTTATTGTGAACGTCAGTTTCTTCCTGTATTATTAAATTTTTATTATTATATCTATTTTATAATGTTTCAAAAACAGCTTACGATCTAAGATACTTTAACACATGTTTAGACAAACCTTGTAGTTGGTAATAAAATAATAAAATACAATTTCCTGTTCTGTACTATACTTTAATAAAGAAAAATGATATATTGAAAATTAGAATATTGAAAATATTCATAATGTTTTTTTCATTTAATTACGTACGTGTTATTTAAAAAAATCTTATGTATTTATTGATATAATTATTAATAAATTTTACAAGTATAGAAAAAATGTATTTTAAATTGCTATTAAGTTATTTTTGGTATTTGTTTAATTCTAATCCTTTTTTTCATTCTGTTACGAATATTTCGAAGTGAATAAAAATAAGTATAAGTGCTATTTGATTTTGGCTGTTCGACAGGTGCATCGATCGCTCTAGTCCAAATGATGGAAGCAATTGCTCCCAGTGCTCGAGACATGCAGAGTAATACTTGATTAAATTTCATATCTTTCAATCCATAAAACTTTGAAGAGATTATTCAGTTAGTATAATTATCATTGAATTAATAGGAAAGAAGAAATTTTGTCAATTTGAAAATTACCTGGAATATTGGACCAGCAATGGTGGTTTGTTCCGGAAAGATTATTTTGTTCTTTGTATTTTTCATGAGAAATGCTAGAACTCGTGTAATGTCTTGAGAAAGCTGAATGAAAAGTTGAATAAAATGATGAATAAATTGTTAAGAATAATTTGATTAATTATCAAAATAAATATTTCAATGTTGATAACTCGCCTGTGTTTCCGTATTACCAGGGAAATAAGTTTGAACGTGATTTAAAAGTGCAGCGTAACGTGGATCGAGAAACCGAGTTTCTTTATGTCCAATCAATTTATTATTTTCGATGAAGGAAAGCAAAAAATTTGTTAACATTTCTTCCTTAGGTTTGATACCCAAAGCGCTTTTTATTTTTTCTTGAAATTCCATATACTATAGCGATATATAAAGATGAAGCGTTCGATATATCAATGCAACGTTAGTCGTGATTTACCTGAAACATCGTTCCCGTAATCGGTTCATTTTCATAAAGTAAAACTCCTGAAGATAATGCTTGACTAATATCGAGATACGAAGATCCAGAAATTTGTGTTATATGAACAGCAGGTACACCACCATCTTCGTCGCTAAATAAAGAATTTCAGAGCATAGAGCATTTGCAACAGATGGTTGCAATATAGATCATACTAAATGTATTATTATTTAATTATAAACATACGCATTTAAGCTGACGTATAAACGAAGAAAATCTCCAACAGAGGTTGTTCTGCCTTTCAAATCATCCCAAGAATTGCTCAAACATTGTAGAAGAAAATCTATCCAGTCACCTTCTTCCGTCACGTTTCTCAACTCTCGACCTTTACCAACGAGGCCGATGACGGCTGGTAACGCTGCTAATAGTTCCATACTGTCCTCGTAAATATGCTTAGAAATAAAAGAGAAAGTATACTTGGAGATTTTACATCATTTTACATATCGTAAAGTTGTTAGATTAAATATTGACGGAAAAACTCGACGAGTTGAATTTTCAAAAGCTACACTTACGAAATAATATATATAAAATTTGTTCTATTACCTCCCAATGGGTATGACTCGGAGCTCCATTCTCGATAGCTTTTTTAGTATATTTATTCGTTTGAAGGATAGTCAAGGCGATCGAGAGTCTTGCCAACGGTGTCACGTTGTCTGGTAAATTTTGAAGAACAGAACCAACGATTCCACCACTTGGTCCTGACCACCATTCCTTTCTTCTTTGCCGTCGAGATGACCAATCATTGATCAACGAAGTTGTTTGTTCTTGAGTCGGTACATCACCGGTTAAGAGTAACCAAAAAACAGCTTCAACGCTTGGAGATGTTCCTCTACGTGGAAGAAGGTTTAAAACTTCTGGGATAGTCAATCCACGGTACCTGATCTAATAAACGTGTTTAATAAACGTGTGAAATTTTGTATGCGTATGCGCGCACACAAGCGCATACAGGAATCTGAGAAATATTTTGTCTTGATTTTTCTTGTTGCAAGTAATTATCATTACCCCATACTTGGGATCATTTTCGGATGTTTCTCTGACCATCATGTTGACACCTTGAAGACCATCGTATATATTGTTCACAGTAATACGACTGATTACGGATTGACCGTGTTCTTTTCTAAAATTTCGGAGGAGATCATAGTGAATCGGAATCTTTTCGCAAAGAGCTTCTTTCAAATTTGTACTAGTACTCGGAATGCCTCTCGTTGTGCTAACCTTCATAAAAAAGAAAATCTCTTTTTATATTCAATCATTATTACGATAATATAGAATTGTGATTATATAACGTTGACACCTTCAGTAAATATCGTTGTCCTATATTTAAATTAGATTTACGAATGGTAGTATTTTTGTAACATCTTCTTTGACTATTCGATAGAATTTGATATCGAGAACTTTTCACAAACATTGTATCGGATTTTCTGTCAACAGTTCAGACATAGCTAAATAATCTTTAAACGTAGAAATTTGTTTTCGCCGTGAAAATATTCCAAAGGATTTAATTATATTATAATAATTTGGATAATTTTGATAATTTTAAACCCCATTGCTCAGCCATAATTATCCCCAAGTGTGAAAGATTTCAGAAACGATCGTGGAACAAACGAAAAACTATATATGCGAGAAACGATAGGAGGATAATCGGTTAAATGAAAGAAATTCTATTAGAACAAAAAAACGATTCTTCTTGGAATCTTTTATTGTACGACTTCAGAATAGAAAATAAAGAGTCACGTTTCACACATAATATAACACTTTTCTCTCCTGGGTATAAAGATTTTTAACGAACACGTGTTTTGTATCTCATATGTGTATATATGCATACATGTATATAATGTACGCATATATACAAATACACATATCATGTGGTCGATAATTGATTTACGCTGTAAAAAGGTACAATGTTATGTACGTGCATATGTATGTGACATACATACGTTGCGTAAATTGTTTTAAATAACAATCCGATGGAGTAACCGGAACCAATAAACAACGATATATATATATAAGATATATCTATATCACGAAGTCAACTCACTTGTTTTATCCTTAGAAGCTAAAGTATAAACTTCTTCTTTATATTCATGTTACGTATGTATATAACAACGATATTTAATACTTATTAACACATGCACCGTATATGCCACAATTGCTACGTTTCTTTGACTTCTTCTTCTTCTTCTTCTTCTTCTCATTTCTTACATACTAATGATTAATTTTTTTAACAATAATTACTTTTTAAAAATAGATGTATATACTATTGCTTCTGTTGAGGTAACTCCCGACAGCCCATTCCTGTTACAATATTATTTAGGCCGAAAATCAAAGGTTTTGGAATTACCTACAATACGATGTGATTAATTGAACGCTATTTTCAAGTCTCGTGCGCGTTTACAGATCTCGGCAGTTATATCATTTCTTAATATATTCTTGGTTTTTTTTTTTCTTTTCATATTTTTTTCCCTTTCTTTTATATTCTTTGGTATGTATTTGTGGGTGTATATCTTTTACGAGCTTCTACATTTCGCATTACGTTTCACAATTCGAACTAAGGTCTACAAAGAGGACAGACCAACTTGAGTAAGCTTTATAAAATGATTGATGTACACATTGCTTAGCATCCGGTCAGCAAAAAATTCTCTCCAAATTGCCGAACATTTATTCGAATCACGTTCGTGCATGTATGTGTGCACGTGTTTCCTTGTTTTGTGTATGTGTGTGTGTGTGTGTGTGTGTGTGTATTTATGTAATCAAGAATTAATCGCACGCGTTATACAGGGTGGGTCAAAAATCAATTTTAAAAATCATTTTATTCTTTTTCGAAACTTTTTAGACTAATTTTGTTCAGATTGTAAGATATTTCCTAAAGTTTTAATTTTATAATTGAAAAAAAATAAATCAACCTAAAATGATTCGAAAAAGAGTAATTGGAAATCTTTGACTCATTCTGTATATCGTCGTCATCTCTAATCAACTGGAAAATATGGTATTGGTTTAATTGAATCGTTTAACAATAATCGTATATCAAAGTACGTCATGTGGTGTACTTAATGCTTACACCCACGTACAATTTCAATTGTACAATTTTTGATTAGTACGTACTCTATCGTTGTTTCTTTTCATCTATTATGTATCTTTCTTTCCATTCCTTCTTTATCTTTTTCTTTTTCTCTACGTATGAAAATTCTAGCATCGGATTATAATACAACACATTATTTAATTCGGTTCTCGCAAGGAAAAAACGGACACTTGATAGATTTGAAATTGACGAGCGAGTTACCTTGTACGATTCCTGCACCATGAAATGTTTGATTATCACAACGATATCACACGGTTCGAGAGTAATATTAAGAAGAAAGAACAAGGAAAAACAATGTTGTTAAAAGTAAAAAGTTGAGACGCATTGTTTTGAATTGCAGCTATCTAAGACGAAAGTAAATTCCTGCTTTGGATCAATAAGCTTGATTGATAATGGAGAAAATGAAGTAAATCAATGTGAATCCTTCTTCGAGTCAGAGAAGAAGCAGTTTTTCGCTAAAATGCGATCGCAAAGATCGAGCACGTCCATTACGTGATCTCAGTGTCAGAGAAGAATACATTTTTCGCTGTTGTCATGCTGATGAGAACCCAGAAGCTGCGACGATGGTGCAGGTATCGGCGATGGTGGTCTTCCTTCTACGGCTTGAATACTCTTCATTAATTCTCGAAAAACCTATAACCAATGAATGGCACCGGTTATATTTTTCTCAATCATTTTTCTTTTGCGTAGAAATAAAAGAAAAAAAAAAAAGACCTGTACGACGCGACAGTTGAATCTCGCACTGCACTCGACGTAACCGCATCTCCAATGTTTTCGTACGAGATTGACGATATCCCTGTATCTTATACCAGAAGCTACGCTGCTTGAGAGTTCATCTTGCTTATTGCCGACCACTAAAAGAGGTACACCTCTCATGTCTCGTGCCTCACAGATCTGCTCGCGTAATTTTCTTATATACTGAGAAAAGGAAATTCAAATAATGCTATAATATGCAATATGTGTTAATTTAGTATTTCTATGCAACGCTTAATGAAACACATGTAGTCTAAGCTTGAAATAGAAAATTCAACGAAGCGTTTTTTCTCTATTACTTGTAATGTACGATAGTCGCATATGGAACGTATATTCTCTCTAATTCTAAAACAAGCTTCGATATTTGAAACATCGGTTATACGTACTTGAAAGGTCTCCTGATTGCTCAGATCGAATACGAGAACGTAGGCGGTGGCGCTTCGTAATCCATAATAACGGAAATCCGTCCATTCCAGGTCTGAAGTAACGGGAAAGAATGGGATCGTAGGTAGATCTGTGATTTTCAATTCGTACAATCGATCGGCCAGTACAACGCTCGGGTAAAATGTCTCACGTTTTTCAGTGGGCCTGTATTCCTCGGAGAATTCACTCCAAACGAATTGCTGAGGTACAGAAAAATGAAGACAAATCGATAAAGGGATAAATAAAAGGGCAAGGAAATATGTGTTGGCGACCCTGACTAATAGTTTTATCTAATAGATGGAAGAAGAAGAGTTAGAAGACAAATAAAAAGAATTATTAATAAAAGGAAACGTTTATAGCGCGTTAACCGACCTTTATTCTCTTTTTCTTCCTTTTGCTCTTCCATTTCCTTCGGGCTTGACACTTGCATCCGACGGAAACTACCTCCGGAAATGAACAGAATTCATTCGTATCTCTCGCAAAATTCTATCTACAATCTATCGAAAGACCTCGCCAACACTTTGATCCACAGTAATTTAAACGGAATAACGAATATGCAATTAATACTTATTCGAAAGAATTTTGAATCCGTTTATTAATGACTTGGAAGGAAAATGACAAACTGATTGATCCCAAAATATTGTCGAATGACCAACCTGAAATTCCTTTGCGAGAGATAAGTTTGATTCTCCATATAATTGAGATGTTATTTTGTTCACAAATTACTAGCAATGCCTATCGTTCAACTACCAACTTATCACTGAGAATTAAAACAAAAGCAAGCCACATGCCATGCACGTATCAAACGTCATCGCAGGGTCGGTATCGCGAAAACAACTGAAGTTATTAAAAATCATGTCGGTCGCTTTATAGCGACTTCAATCGTAATAAACAGATTCCATTGTATTTTTGACTTTCATAAAATTCAAAAAGAAACAAAAATCAACGTCTAGAAGACACGGGGTTTTTTGTGGAAAAAATATATATATCTATTAGAGGAAAACTCACTCGAATTATACTGGATTTTCCCACGCCAGGTGCCCCGAGGAAAACGACCTTAACTCGATCCAGACTGTCTGCCGGGCTCTCCTCCTCTTTCGATCCGCTTTCCACGTTTTCACAGCTTATTGTCTCACCGCCCCTTCTCTCCAAATAATCTAGATCCAGTTCTACGAAATAAATGTACAGAAAAAAATAATCATTTGTCTTTTTATTCCTATAATATAATAATGATATTTATATATTTATTGTATTATAAATAATGTAAATATATAAATTGAAGTAATGTATTTAAGTAATGATTAAGAATTAATAGAGCTAACTCTATTAGGAAGTTAGGAAAAAGAAAAGAAAGCGAAAGCGAAAGAGAGAGAGGAGAGAAAGAGATTCGTAATTATAATATCAAGGATACAGCTCGCTAATAAATAAACTTCTATTGTAATACATGAGATATATTGATTTCTGACAGCATAAAGTAATATAGATATATCTGAAAATTAAATGGAATAAATAAAGTCGAGTAATAAAGTAATTCTCTCGAAAGAAAGAGGGTTCCAATTGCTTAAACATGTTCGATATTCATGAGCGTGTGATGAATATTTTTATTTTATATATAACTTGTGTGGTAAAGCTTCATTTTTTAATTTTTAATAACTCAAAGATATTATCAAAAATAGTTTACGGTAAAAAATAATGTTTAGTCATAATCGATCAATTTATTATTTCGTTCCTTTCATTTTACATCACCTATCTATAAAAATCATATATATTTAAAAAGTTGACGCGATTAAACGTATAGATTGTATTTATATTGAAGTTTATCGTGACCTCTTTTTTATTCAAAAGTTATATCTAATTTACACATTCACGTGAAATTATTGAAATGATCGATGATACGAGGATTCCAATATTTCATTGAAAATCATGCGCGAGATCTAACAAGATTACTGTTCGGTTCTTCCAATAAATTCAATAGTAGGAAAAAAATGAATACACGAATGAATAAATATACAAATGCGTTTGGTCTCTCTTTAGTTGAAATTCTTTTACCGAGGAGTTTTTCATTAGCGTTGAGGAAGGATTTGGAAAAAAGTTGGCTTTCTTTTTTCAGTTGATCCATTAGTACGAATATAAATATGTATACTTGGTTAATATTTTCTATTTAAATGTGAAACTCTCGAAAGAGATGTATTCCGGTGACCATCGCGGTCGAGGTTCGCGGCTCGACTGATTCTACTCTGCAGACTCCGACTCTACGAGGGAGTAAAACGACGATACCAACGCACCAAGTAGCTCGGTAAGACTAAATTTGTATTCTTTTTTTTATTGAAACTATGTCTTTTTGAAAATTTCACTAACGTTATTTCTTCGTTGTTAAAAATGTAGACAAAAACATTGGAGAAAGGTCGAACGAAAATGATCGAAATTCGATTTAAAAAAGATCATTAAGATTTATATCAGTAATCCTGCTATCTAATGAAAAAGGTTTCTTATAAAATGGAAATGTCAGGATAAAGAAGGAGTAAAACCTAAACAGTTATTTCACAGATTTCCATTTAACTTTCTATTCATGTACAACGGAAGATTTTCATTAACGCGCCTCGCGGCAACTTGGAATGCAGTCTTCTTTACTTTGTATATAATCCAGAGCTGCTATAAAAAATATCATTAAAATAAGTAATTTAAACATTCTTCGGTTACAACAGATTGATCATTTAATGGTTTATATCGTTGTCGATGCAAGCGATTAAACTGAAAGAAGGCAGCAATAGAATGTAGAAAAAATGAAAGTGCATTATAGGTGCATAGGTTATAAACACAGAGTAACGTTTACGTAGAAGAAATGTGCAAGGAACAAACATATGATGTTTAAAAATATTATTCAATTAGAAATATGTGAAACGTGCATAGGTATATTACATATAACATTTAGATAAGAGACGATGATTGACTTACGGCATTTTTTGGGCGGCGGGAGGCTTCGCCTCCTTCTGCCGCTCGCAGTTTTTGTCCCTATGGTTAAAGATGAATCTTGAAAATGGGTTTATAGATATAAACGTTTACAGATCTCTTAGCTCCTTAGTCTTCCTTCTCCACTTTAATCCACTTTAATTAATTTAACTTTGGTGTGCGCGTCTTTATCGAATCTCTGTTTACGATAATAAACTCCTTTCTATTTTGATCTTTTTTCATTAACATTTAAACGGATCAACGCACGATACCTTCTTTTTTAATTTTTCATTTCTTTGTACTGCCTTGTTAACGCATAACCCTGAATTTCACGCGTCGATTTTTATATGCATGTATTATATACGTGATTATAAATAGTAGATCGTAATTATATTTTTTTATTCATTAAAATTTCTTTGAATTTCATTCAAATGGTATACGTTGCATTTTATTGTCAATCACGATAACAAAATAGATCCTAGAGATACACACAGTGGGAGAAAGAGAGAGAGAGAGAGAGAGAGAGGCGAGATCATCTGTTACCCTCTATGCACTATTCGCTCGAATTATTTTACAAGCTCTTCTAATAATTACATAACACTTTGTTATTGTAGGATCTAAGCTTAACTCCGTGTCGACGATATCTAGGTCACCGTAACGTGATAACGGTAGTCTATAAACTATATGTAAACCCCATAAAACACGATAAGACGAATGAAAAATATTCTAAAGGCGATTAATAATAATTGATTGTGCGATTGCAGTTTAAAGTTCGTATACGATAAACGCGTCGAAAACAAATAACTGTATCAAATGTAACGCGTTGATCCTATAGATGGATATCTCATGTATCTCTCTCCCTCTTTCTCTTATTTCCCTTTCTCTTTTTCTCCCTCTCTGGGATCATGCGAATAAACAACTAGCTCCGTTTAAAAAGCCTCGTTTATTGTTCGTTGTAATGAAAATAACTAATCCGAAAATGTTCTTCAACGATTTCCCAAAGAATATCTTTTACCCGTTGAATGTTCTCTTCAGATGCGAGTCGTTTCGAAATAAGCTGCGGCATTATGAGAGCTTTCCCGTTTCTTCTTTTTCTTTGATATTAAAACAGAGATTCGTTAGAGTTAGCCCTTTTCACTAGTCTTCTTTTATCACACGAATGAAAGAGGATTCGATTGATATAAGACGAATTAGGAACGGAAACGAATGGAAATTGGATCCTGTCACGAGTGGACCGAAGGAAGATGAGCTGGACCAAGTGTACAGGCAGTAGCAGCACCAGCAACATCACGGGAGAGGAGCACGCACGAGAAACCCCCATTCAGCGAGATGTAGACGACGAGGACGAACACCAGAACGAAACGATCGAAACTACCCTTAGTTCGAGTCACTTTTATTCTGCGCATGCTTGCACCCACATTCGCGCCAATTTCTTACTCGACACCACCGATGATCAAAGTTTATTTATACAACGAAAGAGATTAAACGAGATTCAAAGTTTCTCTAATCGTCCAGAAATATCGTTTGGAAAGATTTTTATTAGATAAATATAATTACACTTTCACACCAATGACAATTCCGTAATACTGAACGTTCATGAAATATTTAAGGATATATGTCTATCGATATATTATATATATAAATATATATATATATAAATTAAATCTATGTCTCGATTTAATTGTACGGTAAATACTTATTAACAATAATAATTAATAATCTTCCTCTCTCATTTACAATCGACGAAATACATTATAACGACGAGATTTCACAACCACACGAGTTAATATTAATCGTGCAAGGATAATCAAAGTTATAGATTATTAAAGATATTCAAATTATTATATATTAAAACACTTATGTAATTTGTTAATCCCCTTGAATCGAAAACTCTCCAGTCCGATCGAACGAGGATAATTCTTTTATTGTACTGTATTATTATAAATTATTATCTTGACGTACGCTCGTCCGATATTATTTATTTTACATATACGTAAAATCCATTTATCTTCCTATCTATACACTATCGTACATCGACATCGTATGAATAGAACAAAAATGCAAATTGATCGATCATTCGTTGTACATATTTTCACATAAGAAATTCATCCTTGCATCTTCGTTCTTTTTCTTAACGAGATTTTCAAGTGGGTAAGCAAATCACAGAATTTCGCTTTTATATTGATGAGATACTATTGTCTGCTGATATTCCTAGTCGATTAAAACAATGTTTCTTGATAATGAAGAAAAGTACGCTAAAGATACCTTCGATAATCTAATACAATGATAAAACAAGACCATAAAAGAAGCTTCGTGTCTCGTATCGTCCGACACAAACTCTGACACATATTTCCGGCGATTTTAGCGTAATATCTTTCCCCCTTACGTAAACCTTAATGCTGCATATAAAGAGTATTATTTCTATTAAAGATAATGTCATCGTCTGTCATGACATTTTAGACGAAAATGATATTCTTATTTTGCTCGCGTTTCGATAAAGACGAATAATTTTAATTTTGATCCATTCCTCGATGAATAATTGACAAGCTGACAGTACGTCGAGTGCGGCCGGAAAAAAAAAGAAAATCTTAAAGCGTCCCCCTCCAACTTTGATTCTCAAATACATTAGAGTTACAATACGATAATCGATCGTTCAATTTAGCTGTACCAGCACCATGAAATAAGTCACAACAGCTCCCAATACCTATAAAGACAAAGATAAATCGCCAATCAGGCGATTGAGAATTTTAGCAATTGCATAAACTCCTTAGAGTTATAAGGAAGGAAAACTATTTTGCATCTTACGGAAGCGAAAAGATCCAAAGAGACGGTGAAAAATTTTGCTCCAGAGATGGACATTGCTTTTTGACATTGCTGACAAACGATTTGAACGAAAGTTTTGGCCTCTTCAGAGCCATCGTACCAGTGACACGAATAAGCAGCTTCCATAACGGATGAACTCTGTTCGATGGGAGATTAAAAGTAACATGTGTTTAACTGAAGAAATCATTTTGGATAAGTACAATTTAAACGATACGTACCTCTTCTATCAAACGATTACCAAATATACAGAATAAAAAGACCTGGCCAAGAGTGTACATGAGATAACCGATGACTGTGGCTGAATAGACGTCAACAGCGTTTACCTAAAAAAAAAAAAGTTTACAGGAACGATAGTGATAATGCAAAAGAAATCTATTAATCTATAATGCTATTGAAACGTCAGGATTTACCTTGGTAGCTTGATATGCGAGAAGCGTCAACGTGATGGTCGTTGTTAACATGTGAAGTAGTAGAGCTATACCATAAGCATCCCCAATCGCAGTTACCAATCTGTAGAAATGACATATATATATTTTGCATTTAACTTAAAACATAGTTTAAAAACTAGGTAAGTGGAATGTGGGATGAAAGATAAACATGCAAACAAATTGTCGTATCTATGCGAGTTCGATAGAGTTAAAGATGAATAAGAAAAGATCGAAAGAATGTCGTTCCATTTTCTTAGCTACTGACTTTTTTACCCAGTATAGTCTACGTATACTCGATGATACCCCAAGCAAGTTTTAATTTGACCCAGTTATCCGACCATATGGTATACATTTAATCGTACAACTAAAGCTAAAGAACGCAGGGAACGCCTTGTTCGATCTTCTCTCATCCTTATTCCCTCGTTATTTCCTAGCACTTGAATATTATAATATACGAGGAGCTTGAAGAACTTTGCTTTATTTATTAATGAAATATATATTTCCCTTCAGTCGAGATATTCGTTTAATTTGACGTCATTAATGTTCATTAAATATACCTCCGTTGAAGTTTCCTTTTTACAATTATGTAGATTAATGGAATTAAAAAGAGAAAGGAAGAAAATCGAATTGTTAAAATAATAAGTAGGTATTTAATCGAGTCCTCGAACTTTAAAACCATGTTCAAGAACAAAAAATGTTTTTATTACTTATGTTAGTCATCAGAAGTTGCCTACGTTTACGCGACTCTAACGTCGATGAAACCTTCGTGAGAATGTATGCGTGCATACGTGTATACACTCGTAAGAAACTCGCAAACAGACATACTACACCCCGTGAATTGTCCAACGAATTGTTCAGCCTGTAGGGCACGTCTCGCGTTGCGGTCAATAACGCGCTGTTTTAGAATAAATACTTTATCGTCGTGGGAAAAGACGCAAACCATGCATTCATCGAACACCCGACAAATGTTCCGACCACGAGAGAAGACCTGTGGAGTATGAGAGGATCAGCCCCTCTCTTATCATCGAGAAAAAATAATCTTAACCGATGATCAATTATCGAATTTCTAAATAAAATAATAAAAGAATGAAATTCGAGTATACTCGATCTGTCTAGTATCACTACCCTTCTGAATTACATATGATTTACGTTCTCATCCATTAGAATTTGTAACTATCTATACTATGAAGCAATCATCTTATCGATCCTTAGATCGTTTCTTAGTTAAAATTGCTAATTAATATGAACTTTCATTAAACGTTCTATTCAAGTATGTATTATGTACAACTCACCTAACGACGTGTTTGTGTCTTTCCACCCAATACTTGATAGCACTTCTAACGAGCATTTCTTGTTTCTTGGTCAATCCATTCGGTCCTACTCCACCATTGAATGTCATTCCTGCCGTTGGTCGGAAGGTCGCTGTAAAGTCTTGTCGATTGCTGTATATACCACGGAGGTCAAGATCCAGCATACTTTCACCGCCTGGTGGAGGTTGCGGGGGTGGCTGAGTACCTTGCGTATCTCTCAGATGCTCGGCACTTCCAGCCTTGAATTTCGATGCGTATGAATATAGGCCTATTTCTATAATATACATTTTGCATTATCAACGGATAATGCACAACCTCTCTCTCATACCTTGAACAATTCGCTACTGTTTGGTACAACCGTGTCGAGAGTTGCACTTAGTTCCATCAGAGGTTTCATTATTTGTTTGAGATGTTGCAATTGTTCACAGGCAAACAGGAGCCACGAGCAGAAAAGAACGTCGAGAGAATTCGAGTTCATCATGGTGAAGAATAACCAATAAAATTGATATACCAGGGTCATGATGTGCGACATGCCATGACTCGGATCGTAAGGATACCAAGAACGAAGCATCAATCGAGGAATCTGTGATCGTATGTCAAAGAAAAAAAAAAGGTATATTTAGAAAAGGTCATGGGGAGTAATCGACGAGTGTTTTAATTAACGCAAAACATCTGAGCGTTGTACCTCCATTAAAGTCGTCTCGTTCGTTTCAGGATCGATGACTTTTTTTACTGAATCGCCAACGAACGTGATGCCAGTCCAGGCAAAAACTGAAAAGACCGTTGTTGCTCCAACAGCGAAGAGCAAAGTTCTCATTTTTTTTAATGCTATCGCGTGATACCTAGCATTGCTTTCTGCAAATAATGGATGACTATTTGGATTATTCCAAATAGCCAGTACTCTATAAAAGAGCTTACTCCTAACCGCAAAGTATACTATTTTAACCACAGGATGAGTGAAGAATAGCAAAGTTATCGTATTAGCTGTGAGATCGTCGACATCACCGCTCTCAAGGGCAAGATTTACCCCAGCGAGACCAAATTGGAGGAGGATCAAGAATAAATGAACCTAAGAGAATATTAGAGAAACGATTGCTTCGATCATCGCTGTATCTCAGGAATGAATATTATAATTTAAGAATACTCACACAGCAATATATTTTCTGCATGAACTTTGTAGAATTTTCAACGTAATTAAACATAAAGTGTCCGCCGAATTGCATAACGCGAATATTCGGCAACAAATCCGCTACCAAACCTTGTTGTTTTAACTTCATCTACAACAAAAGCAACAACAACAACAACAACAACAACGTCAATCAAAGTTTGAATATTTTAAATCCTAGCGTAAGGGAGCGAAAGGTTGTTTTATTGCGAACGTTTATTATCGATCATGTTGCGATTGAAAAAGTATTGTAGCGCTTACCTTGACGGCTGCTTCAGGTCAGGAGAAATAACTGTAAAACAGCACCAGTTATAAGGCACAAGATCACCCCAAATATAAGGGAGTATCGTTGGTAAATAGTATTTTTGATCACTCTCCAGAAAAGAAAGAACGTTATCTGATTAGACTAACAATTTGACTATGTAATTATTTCAGTTGGCCTTTAGTTTCTCTACACCCTCGCGACAAGAGTTGCGTTGTCTTATATCACCCGCGAGCGATTTACTTGGCACCCTCTTCTTTCTATCTTTTCTTTCCCTTAGTTCTCCCTCTACTTTCTACCAACCTCCTCCCATCTAACAGCCAAGAAAACCCCTTCCAATCTTGAAAGCGCCAAACGTGGACCAATCGCGTGCCGGTAACCAGGCGTAGACGTTCTAGCGACCCCTACGGAGCGTCCCTTGACACCATGTTGTTTCTTGTATTGTCGTACCAGCTTCTATAGACGATTTAATTATTCAAATTCCATGTGACTCAAGTCGAGAGTAGACTTTTCATCGAAACGAATGAAATCGAGAAGAAACGACTTTTCTTATCTCTCTTACCTTTCTATAAAACTATACTATACTTCTTTCCTTACTTTTTTCCTTCCAAGTTTTCCATAGTCATGGAAATATTTTAAGGGCCTAAAGAAGATTATCCTTGGCCTACTGTATAATACATTTTTCTACGAAGGTTTCTCTAAAAAATAATAATACACGAATAAAAATAACAGATGATAATTCGAGTGACCTATGTAATACTGGACATGAAATATGTCACCGTATCGACTAAAAGAGAGCCACGGAATAACTCATTCGAGGGTACACACTTGAATATCTTTTATTATTTAGGTTAATGTACTAGTACAAAGTTGGGTACAAAATAGCTGCCAACCAACCCGTTCAATAACGAATCGTTAATTACGTTTATTTGCATACTTACAACGTGTCATTTATTATAATATACAAAGTAGATATTTTATCTCCCCACTAGCCTCAACATCCGATAAAAATCAATTTTAATCTAAAGAGATTCACCGACAATACCATATATTGTATTTAACGGAAATTATCAAAGGAAAACTCATGAAAGAAAAAACAAAATAATATTACTACGAGTTCATTTGTTCGTTGCTCTTGGAAATTACTTTTTATTTTTATTCTTTAATCGTTATCTCCATCTCGTTAGTTGTTTCTAAGAAAACCTGACAATTGTATGACTTGGATAAACGTGATCAATAAAAACTATCATGTTGAGGAGAATTAGTTTTGTTAGTTTACTTTTTGTTATTGGAGTTTTTACAATCTTTTCACAATACAGCTGCTTTTTGATGGGTCGTTCAGGTATACACACTTCTTTCGATAAAAGAAATAATAATTTCATCCAATAGACAATTATTTTTCAATAGATATTGACAATAGTAATACCTTCTTGACAATACCAGAAGCGTTAAATTCTATTGAAAATGTGGCTCAGAAAAGGATACCGAACGATACCGTACATATGGCTAAATTTGCTAAATTGGGGACAAGGTCTGACGATAAAATGATAATATATAACCAAGGAAAGAAAATTCTACGTAAAAAGAGATCCGAGACAAGTGTAAAAACCTCAGAAGAACTCTTCGCGATTAAACCTAACTCTAGCATGGCATTGTCTCATCTAAGAAACGTTGTTTTAACTCTCGTCGACACCACTAGGCAAATAAGAGATGAGTTTTGGATTAATTTCGAGAAAATTCATTCCTTTCCAGTACATGGATATTTTCAAGTACGGAATATTTTTCAATTACCAATGTGTTATATCGTACAATTAATATTTATTCCATTTAATTTTAATTAGATCGACGACAATCGGGAAGAGAGCGGACCGATAAAAATAGAATTGAACGAATTTATGGGAATTTCTGGAAGAAATGAAGACCAATGTGAATGTCGGCAAACACTACGTTCACGAATATCTGAATTATTGATTTGGGCTCGTCGAGTTAAAGAAATGACGACTAGTAAGTTTGTATGTATATCTCTAGTGGCAGGGTATAAGTCCAAATGATATTATTAATAGTGGATATTACGCAATTGAAAGAAAATAGTATTTCAAATAATACTCAAAATGACGTATCAGTAAAAATAAAAGAAATTACTTTTAAATGTTACGCAAGCATTTATATTCATCATTAACAGATTTGATATGTTATCATAATCATAATTTAGGTGTTCTCTCAGCTATACGCTTCTCCATTCCCTTCCTATCTGATATTGAAGGAGTTGCTGATATTGAGAAAGAAAATGAATTGAATAAAAACATTTCTAAAGAAAGAGTTTATAAGAGTGAATTGCTACAGAATGACTCGTCAAGTTCGTTAGATTCACAAGAGGCAAATTATACGGATTTTGAAGAGAACTATGAACAAAATGTTTCTAGTAATGGAAATGTATGGGACGTGTTTGACTTGTTTACCAAAATTAAAATTGCTTTTTTTCGAGCTATGATTAATTGTCTGAAAGGACCCACTGATAAAATGGACGATGAGTTTTCAGCTAAAGAATCTTCGTATTTACGAACGAGTTACATCAACTTGGTAGATGGAACAATGAAAAATCTAAAAATAGTCTCTGGTGACAAAGGTTACATGCTGGTACTTGTCATTCCGGAAAACGAACTTACTTCTGTGATGGATCTCTTGCGTTACCAAGTAAATATCCTTCCTTCCTTTTTTCCTTCTTCAATATTTTCAAATGAATATTCTCTAAAAGGAAGAAAAAACAACTGACAATGAGATATTTTCTTTCCAATCTCAGATTTCTCCATCTGATACGCTCGTGATCGTGACAGAATTATGCTCGAGGGATATCAAGCATGTGTCATTTTTTGCTGATGGACCAGAAGCTTCGACTCTTTATCGTATACGTACGATTAAGGAACTTCCAGATATCGTTAAAAGTCTCTTAAGTCGTTCTTGTCAGAAGCAAGATTGTCCTAATCCAAATCAACACTTTGATGATGTTCCAATTAGAATAGCTCGAGACACGAATCTTAATAGCGGTATTAAAATCAAATTGGTAAGATCGCAATGTCATAATTAATCGCTGAATTTAATCTATCTGTTTGTTTTTTGTTTCTAGGAAAATATGTCAAAGGGAGTTTTAAATGATACTCTGGCAGAAAAGATCGACGTATCGAGCACATCTGATATCGCATTGAACAAAGTTAATATGTTTATTGGCATAGTGATATCCTTGATCGCTTTAATGACTCTGAATTCGTCATAGAATTCGTCATAGAAGAGAAAGGTAATGATCATTTTCAAAGATATTTTTCTCCGAGATCCAGGACCTGCTGTTTACTTCTTTTTTTGTCTATTTGGAAGAATCCTAAAGGAAGTTAAATGTTGAAAAATTTGTACAAATTTAGAGTTTCTTCTATGGTATCGTGTATATGGGAAAATTTTCTGAATAAATAATTAATTGTATAATTACATAGAATAGTTTTGTGTCGTTTTTGTAACAGATTGTAAATAAGTGTTAAGAAATTCGTCCAAGAGATCAATCTACGGAAGTAACTAAACTGGTAAATCATGATATTTATTTTTTTGTAATCTCGCTTAAAAGCAATTTCATTTAATTACACAATCGTTCGTTAGGATCTTACGCTTTTCTACACACGTGAATACCTTTCGTCATGTCGAGTTAACGCAACCCCCATTTCTGAGTAACAATAAAACAAAATCCTCGATCGCGAATGATTTTATAGAAAGGAAAAAAAAAATCGAATCGTAAAAATTGTGAAATATCTTATGTCATCGTGTCGGTCAAGCACGAACCGATGATGTTCGTATTTTAATAATAAACAAGATAGCATATATTAATAAATCCTACTTCAGATTGTATATTTCGAATTTAATAACGAGCTAACGTATACAATAAATTTTCCAAGTGTGTAAATAATTTCTGGCCTTGCAACTTGGCATTGTATTGTTATAAATGTATAAAAAATATTATATCAGGTTTGCATATAAACATGACATATTTACAAGATTTACCTTTATATATTAATATTATTTTATTATCTGATCGAGTATCCTGGAAATATACAAGTAGGATACCAAGGGGATCCATCAGGAATTTTGTTCAAATAATGTTTGATAGAATTTGCTTTTACTTCTTTTCTTTGTAAAATATTTGAGAGCTTTCCAAGGGGAATCCAACGATATGAATGAATTTAACAATAAGAAAAAATTGCGAATACAGCATTTTTTAATTGCATGATAGCGTAGTGAAATACATAGATCGAGAGTGGGGTATAGCACGATATAAAGGAGAACCGGTCCAAGAGTTAAGAGTTAAGAGCGCGGCTTCGTCGTTCGTATACCATCACTTGGACGTGCAAGCAACGAGAATTCTCATATTCCTTTAAATCGCCTTTACAAAGTAAATCCTTCGTCGGTGCTTCTGTTATATCGGTTACCTCCTGGTATATACGCAAGATAAAAGGTTAGTAAATACCTCCTAAAAAGTCATATTTTTCTCATTAAGATCTCTAAAGACGTACCGTGATTTATTCTAATTAAATCACAATGCAGCATATAATTATTGATGAAGGTATTTTATTACGGTAACACTGAACTACGAGATTTAATGTCTTTAACGCCAGTATTTATACAACTCTATGGTGTGTATTATTCTAAATGCATTGCTAAGCATAAAAGACAATTTTGTTCGTAACTGTGTGAAAGGTATTTCAAATACCTTTCTATTGGCTAATTTCAGATTTCATCATGGATAGTAGTTTGGTAAGATTACGTTATTTAACGAACTTTCATTTCTTTCATTTTCTCTATGAATGTGTTGCATTCGGAAATGTGAACTTGGAACATAAGTGACCATTACTTTCAACGAATTACGAAGATATTTTTCAATCGCACAAGTCAATGGAAATCTAAGATTTGCATCTTTTTCTTCATCTCTATGATTCGATCATTTGCATCTATGCCATCATAAAAGTTAATAATTATATACAAGCTATTGTATACTGTATTACAATTTCACAATTAGATCATCGGTCAAGTTCTTAATCGACGTGTTTTTCTAAAAGAAGTAAAAACAACACTTCAAAGGAAGAGAAAAAACTTGTCGTATTTTTCGCAGAGACTAGATATACATATCGCGTATATATATACACCTATATCGCATACATACCTATAAAGAAGTTGGAGTAAAAGTCTCCTACTTCATGAGCCGTGACAAGTTTGGAGAAAGTTTGGGTTGAGCAAGCTGTTGGTCAGCAATAATTTCTCACATAAGCATTGGCTACTTGCGCAAGCAATGTTATAATGCATTATTACGCATTATTACGCATTACGCGCTTATAACAATATAAAACAAAAAAATCCTAACTGTGTCGAAATATGACATTAGCCTGTTTCCAAGATTATCTTCATATTTTCACGTACACGGTGCATCATTTCGAAATGATTTATGCTTGCGTCCTTTTGTTTGAACAAAAAACAAGAGCAGTCAGGTTATTCCCGTTTAAGCAGGTGGGTATTATTTCTAAGGAAATAACTATTACTATAGTTTTTCTATTATTTATCTTTTTTTATACTGCATTTATTATCGTCCATTATGCAACGATCGTACTTCCAACGTATTCGTAATAAAAAGCTGGTTACAACACATGGTGTCAAGACTTCTTTATCGCAGACAAGTTACAATAAAAAGTAATAATAATTAATGGTAATCGTAAGAAAAGAAAATCTTTCATTGATAGATGTTACTAATACAACCGAAGGATGAGATGTCAAAGTTGATTAGGTTACAACTTAATGAAAATCTAACGACTCGAGATAATGATTTGAAGATGATCAAGGAATGGCTAGCCAAACAGCCACATTTACCTCAAGTCGATGGTAAAAGTATTTTTATATCATTTGTTTAGTAATTTTGTTTAGTAATGAATAAAAGATATATTAAAAGATTAAGTTAAAATCCCAATGAATCTATTCTATACTCTAGAAGAATTTTGCACAATCATAATTACTCTACTTATTGCTTTTCTTAGACGATCAAATGTTAATGACGTTTCTCCGTGGATGTAAATTTTCTTTGGAAAAATGTAAAAAGAAACTTGACATGTATTTCACAATGCGAGGAATAGCGCCCGAGTTCTTTGGTAATCGTGACATCACAAAGGAGGAATTAAAAACAGCAGCTAATCTAGTGTAAGTACTCGCGAAAATATTTCTCCATTTTTCAAGTGTTTCTATATTTTGAAGAACTTTGAAATGAAGCTTTCTGAGAAAACTCAAGTAAATACTAGAAATTATTTACAGACAATTTCCACCATTGCCAGGCTTAACGAAAAATGGATGCAGAGTGATAGTAATGAATGGAAAAACGAAAGATCTAATACCAACTAATGTAGCTAATCTAATGAAACTAGTGATGATGGTGGGAGATATTCGTCTTAAAGAAGAACTTCATGGCGTAGCCGGTGATATTTATATTTTTGATGCAAGCGTTGCAACGCCAGCACATTTCGCCAAGTTCACTCCAACGCTCATAAAGAAATTTCTCGTTTGCGTTCAAGAGGCTTATCCTGTGAAATTGAAGCAAATACATGCAATCAACCTCACGCCGTTCGTCGATACCATTGTAAGCTTTGTTAAACCTTTTCTCAAGGAAAAAATACGGAATCGTATTTTTACGCATAGTAACATAGAAACCCTTTACGAGTACGTACCCAGAGAAATGTTACCTACTGAATATGGTGGCGATGCTGGACCTATTCAACCGATACATGGTACGTACATTGGACGAGTATTTTCACAAAATAGTATTTGAACGAAATATTCAACAAGATTCATTTTCTCCCTTTACTTTCATTTCTAGACGCTTGGATTAAGAAATTAGAAGAATATGGACCGTGGTTCGCTGAACAAGAAACTGTAATAGCAAATGAAACACTTCGTCCAGGAAAACCAAAGACTCACGACGATATTTTTGGTCTCGATGGATCTTTCCGACAATTAACCATCGATTGAGATCATCATCCTCGCCATCGTATTGGAATAAATAATTAACCACGCAAGTTACTAATGGCAATGTTTGTCAAGAATTTTCTCATATATTCGTGTTGCTTGCCGTTGGAATAATAGTCAATTTAGTTAAGTTAACGAAGCATGTTTTGCACGTCATATAGACTTTATTTTTCTATCAATTGAATATCCTTTATTTACATAAATATGCAAGAGAGTAATTTAGATTGCGTTATGTCTCTTTTCTTATTCTTCCGTTAATGTGTGTGTGATAATATAACATTAGAAAATCTATGTAAATCATATTTGTGCTTTAAATCATTTTAAGCGATTGAATTCCGATGAAGCAATACCGTTATTTCCATTAGTACCGTTTAATAAAAAATGCAAAAAGTAACAGTAGGCTGATACCGTTGTTTTGAAAAGATCGCGACGTTATCAAGACCAATGCATAATTATCTTCCCTGTTCGTTAAAGTTAATTCTAATCGAATTTTGTCGATAAATTTCATACATTACGCACATACACTTCACTCGACATATAATTACGATACTTAAATTATATTATTTTTCTTATAACTACATGATTAGAATTCGCACCTTGATAAGATACGAAAGAAATAAGAAAGACATTCGTTTTAAAAATAATTCGATAATCTATTTGAAAGAATTAAACCGTAGTTTAATAAAAGATATTTTCTCGTACCAAAAGTCAGCTTTTACATGGGGAGTTCTCTCCTCTCCTTCTCCCAAACACTTGTCCCCACCTCCACATCCTTTAGTAACGAGTACGATGGTCGTCCACTCGCGCTGGTAGTCAGTCAGTAAGTCAGTCAGTCAGTCAATCAATCAGAGTACTCGCTAAGTTAATCGATGAATTACTCGGATTCGCTAATCAACGATAGAAATGTTTAAAAATGTTTTCTATTTCTTTTAACAAAGAGTAATATCGCGTATTATCTACTACAACATAAGATTGTATCGTCGATGAAGACACGTCAAAGAGACAAGTATGCTTCATGCATGTAAATCGTTTGATTAGATGACTAATAAACGACCAAGAAGAATAAACGAACGAACGAACGAACGAACGAACGAACGACAAAAACTACCGTACCGTACAAATTTAATCCTATTTTTGTAATATTAAAATTCACGAAACTCTCTCTGTTTGTCTGCCTGTCTGTCTCTCTCTCTTTCTCCCCTTTACCCAATCATTTAAAAAGGATTTAGGTGAAAAAGTGTAAAGAGTAAAAAGTGAAGTGAAAGAAGAATAAAATGAAAGTAACGTGCTTTAAGCAAGTTTATTTATACAACGAGTCAGTTACCTTTTTAAGGAAAAAGAAAATAAATTAATAATTACTGTTATTGATATAGAAGTGCTTGAACAATAATTACATTTTCGAACCTGAGCTACGGTATGCTCGTTGTTACTGTTCGTTCCCCAGCGATCATCCACAGGGTTTTCCCCATTCAACGTTAGACGCCTACGCATAAAGTTTCATAAAAAAATATGATAATAAAGACATATATTTTATACAAAGTTATTATTTATAATTGTCGATATTTTTGACATATATTTAATATCATCTTAAGATGTATATATGCGTCTGCGCGTAAAACGAGAAGAGGGTGTGTAAGTAATGTGTTCCTCGAAGCAGAAGAATCAACACCAAGACTGACGGTAAGAAACTAAAAACAGATTTATCATCGTAACGTGATAGAAAGGAAGATAATAATATGCTTTAATAGGAAGAAAGAGAAGGGGGAGAGAGAGAAAAATTGAGAAAATAAAGAGAAACAGGGGGAGGAAGTTTTTATACACGAATTTGGGAGAGACAATCTTGAGAATTCGATTTCGTGAAAAGTCAAGAGACGCGACTTCTGGAGCGTATCCTCGAGAACCATTATTATTATATCATCCCTCGTTTTCTATTCAAAGAATTTTAATCGACAATTTTATTGGCAGAAAGTAGGAGCGATTATGCAGAGATATATTCAAATATCTTAAGAAAGAGGAAGTCCTACGAAAGGATACAGCGAGAGAGAAAAAGAGATAGAGAGAGAGAGAGAGAGAGAGAGAGAGAGAAAGAGGGGTAGAAAATGAAGATCAAAACCATCTTCGCGTGCGCCACGGTAAGTTTTATTTCCTCTAGGCAATTTCAGAAGGAGATTAGAAATTATTCTTTGATGACGTGCATTGACGTGCATTGACGTGCATTTACATGTATTTACATGCATTTACGTATTTCTTATCACTTTACGTTGACATTCTTTGCTTTATCTCGATCAAACTAAAGCTACATTGATTACATAACTAATGTTCGGTTACTCAAATATTTATTTATCCGTTTTGTTAATATAAAGAATAAGGTATTATTTATTTTTGATTGTGTGACGACGACGACTTCCGGTCCCCACCTCGCTCTCTTTTCTTTATCTCTTCCTTTTGTCTCTTTCGCTTTTGTTTCTTTCGCTTTTAATCTCCCGCACGTGATTTTAATCTTCTTTACTTTCATTTTTTTTATTGTATTGATTAATATTACAAATGAAAGATTTTAAATGTAGATTTGTTTATATAAAAGAAAATTGAAGAAATATTTGTGTCAATAAAGAATTATGTAAAACGTAGGTGAGATCTGTCTACATATCTCGTACAGTTCTCAAGCACGTTTACTTTTTCTAAGAAATTCTTCGTGTTCGCCGACTATATAGTGTATCTGTATGACAAACGCCAACACCTTCCTCAAATACCATCCTTATTGTAAACTCTTTTTATCTTCTTTTTCTTTTTTTCTTCCTCTTTCCTCGAGGAATCAATGCGACGTAAAAGAGTCTTTTGGCGTTAAGAAAATCAAATTCTTAGAGAACACTCGGTAAAAAGAAATCCACTATTTTAGGATGAAATTGAAGGCTTTATTAATAATAACGTATAGATCCAAGTAGGTCGTATAATAAAAAATGATAAAAAATAATAAAATTGGCAGGCTCTAACGATAACATCCGTGGCCTCGATTACAAAGATAAGCGCCGACCCGGTGGCCTTTGTGAAGCCAATCGAAGGTGAGGGCGATTATGCTCGAGTTTTAGAGCTCTCTCTATTGTTCTACGAAGCTCAACGATCTGGTAAACTTCCGGAGGACAACAGAATACCATGGAGAGGTGATTCAGCGTTGAGTGATCATGGAATCAATGGCGAGGATCTTACGGGTGGTTATTATGACGGTGAGTCTAATTCTACGAGTAATCTTATATGATCCAATTTTTATTATTTTTATTATTCCGTTGTGTGTGTGTGTGTGTGTTAAACTTCTCTTCAACGAGATTCAGAAACAGCTTTAGAGTTGTTAGTGTATTAAAGGAAACATTTCGATGAATTAGTTGACGATTACTTTGAAAATATAACTTGGCTTTTTTTTCTCTTTATTCGACAGCTGGTGATTTCGTAAAATTTGGTTTCACAATGGCATCAACGACAACCCTTTTAGCATGGGGAGCTGCTAGTTGGCCGGAAGCTTACGTTGAAGCCGGTCAACTAGATGAAATTCGTAAAGCTATTAAATGGGCTACTGACTATTTTATCAAATGTCACGTAAGCGAGTTTGTGTTTTACGGACAAGTTGGAGATTTTTCCGTCGACCATACCTATTGGGGAAGACCAGAAGAATTAAACACAACGAGGCCAGTTTACAAAATCGATCCTGATCATCCTGGTACGTATAACACACCTATATTTTCAACTTATTAAATATGATCTTTTCAATGAAAAATTCGCTTTTACAAGTAGACCCATTTACAAGCTGACTCCTGACTAATTAGCCTTATTTTTTTCTCGATATCTTGGTATTTCATTAGATTCTTAATGTGTGCATTTTATGAATTATTACATTGATCATTTCTACGTTGAACGTGTGTTTATGTGTACGATCAATCGGATAATTGTACTTGTCGGATCGATAAAGAAAATTCATATTGTTTACAGGCTGTCAGTGATTCGTCTTTCCTTAATAAATATGTATATATATTTTTATATATGTATATATATTTTTCTAATTAAGGTTCCGATTTAGCTGGGGAAACTGCAGCGTCACTTGCAGCATCCAGTATCGTCTTCAAGAACGTTGATCCAGATTACAGCGAACGTTGTCTCAGGCATGCAAAAGAGCTTTATAACTTTGCTAACAAATATCGTGGGCTTTATCACAGTTCTATTCGTGGAGCAGCGCAATATTACGAAAGCACTGATTACGGAGATGAGTTGGCTTGGGCTGCGGCTTGGCTCTTAAAAGCAACTAATGATTCAAGGTATCTCGAAGATGCCGAGCATCATTATCAACATTTTCATCTTAAGGAAAGGCCGAACGAGTTCTTCTACAATAAAAAGGTTGCCGGTGTTCAGGTAAGATTTGAAATAATATGATTAACGCTAATGAAACGATGGAACAACCCTCTCGATTAACTCGGCAATTTCGCTTTACAGGTTCTATTAGCACAATTGACGGGTCAATCGGAATATCAAAATGCTGCACGTGCCTTCTGTGATTTTTCTGTTCGACAACAAAAACGTACACCCAAAGGATTATTATATATCGACAAATTCGGCACCCTTTGTCACGCTGCAAATGTCGCATTTGTTTGCTTGCAAGCTGCTGATTATCCCAATATCGGTGATTCTCAAGAATATCGCGAATTTGCAACGGAGCAAATTTCCTACATCTTAGGCGATAAGGGTAAATAAACTGGATTCATTGAAATTCAATAAAATCAATAAAATCAATAAATGGACGAATACATCGTGACCGACCAATAGATTATATAGAGGAAATACGTTTCTAGATAGTACAAAATCGTGATAAGAAATAAAATATTAATTAAGTAATTTATTTTTCTAACGAATTAGGAAGAAGTTACGTAGTTGGATATGGAAATAATCCACCAACGCAACCACATCATGCAGCTTCCTCCTGTCCAGACAAACCAATGCCTTGTGGGTGGACAGAATTCGATAGGCAAGAACCCAATCCTCAAATACTTTATGGTGCTTTGGTATCTGGACCCGACGAGGCCGACAAGTTTCAAGACCATAGAGAAGAATATATTTACACAGAAGTTACGCTTGACTACAATGCAGGTTTCACGAGCGTTTTAGCAGGACTCTTGCAGTTACGAATTAAGAAAGTAGGATAAATATTGACATTTAAGATGTTTTATTAAATAGGAAATTAGATGTCACGACAAAGACGTTAAAAACATCGATTTTACTTAATATTTCTATCAATTTTTCTGTACTTGAACGTATCTTGTTTTTATTTTTTTTTATTTAATTGTCATAAAAAAAAATATCTACATACTGCATCGACATGGCTATGAGCTATAGTTTTCTTACTTGTCCCTTCATCTCTTCTGGTACCTTTTCTACCTTCTGAGATAAGAAAGATACTTATTTTTTGAAAACACCTTAATAACAGAGTTTATTTGAAACTTTTTTATCATCTTCACCTTTTTATGCTATAGCATTAGTTCGTATTACGCTTTTTTTTCTAATTATTGGGCTGTGTACTATATCATATTATTATTATTGTACCTTATCTTATACGAGTATTAAATAATTGAAAAATTCTTCAGCTAAAATAGTCCCACGCATACCTCCAAGTCTTTTTGTCTTTCTTTAAACTTTCCAATCCCTACAATATATACATATATATATATATATATATATATATATCTTGATTATTAATTAGATTGATTATGATTGTTCTACGATTTGAAATCGTAGAATGAAATTTTTTCAATCGATTAAATATTTTCTTCGCGATTTATTTATTTCATCTAAATTTGATTAGCAGATGTTCACACTCGTGTCTCTAACGGGTCTTTCCAAATCGTATTATTGCCTGGAGCATAGTAAAAGTATGTTAAAAATCACGGGCATAGTGGATATTTCACAGATCCAATCGTAATGTAACTTTCATCTACATATCTATGTATTAATATTAAAGTTTCTTCTTAATCATATTTCGAGGCTGATCATGGTTAATTGATTTTGAAATTATTTGCAAACACAGTTGTAAAGAAAAGAAAATTTTACGATTAGATATGAATGCATACCAGTGATCTTCAAATTGTCTTTTACAGAGAAAAGAAAAAGAAAAAAAGATTGAAAAACCGCAAGGCAAAAAATAAAATTCCGTCCACGTAGTGAGTTTGCAAAGGATAGAACTACCATACCTTCCTACCATTCGCAGTCTCTGGAAACATTTCCATGGATTGAAAGCAGAAGGTAAGGCCGAAAGGAGGTGGAAGTTGTCGAATATTATGGGCGCGATGGAATTGTACCTGGTCTAGTCGGTTCTTGATCGTGCCACTGTGAGCCACGATTTCATTCAATTCGAGTGTGTGTAAACTCATTTTAATATCGACTTGTGAAAAAACATCAAAAACATCAAAAACGGCTTAAAGGTAAGCGCATATCTTTTTTCATATATTTTTCTTTCACTCTGCTATTAAGGATTCTACTTATTGGTTTATCATTCTAATGCAAACTGAAATAGATAGTTTGATGTTTATAAAGATAATTTTTTATAAGGAAAACGAGTCAGTATCGAATAGCAGGTCGTATTTAAGATTAAATTTAGCCGTATAAATTACTAACTCGTTTCACTGCATAACTTGGCATTAAACCAGAGGGTCAACACACTTTTACCTTGAAATTTTTTTATCCTTTAATCCAACTCTTTTCTTACATTCTTCTCCATCCACGTATCGTCATTCTCAATAATAAAATAAAGAAAATATTTATACATTAAGTGCAGTAACCAAAGTAAGTAATTTCTCAATCTCTTTAACGTATACATTTGCATAAGTATATGTATATGAAGAAATAACTTTTTTCATGGAAAAACTAGTTAAGTCTTGGCTAACTAACTTGAATGACTTCACGACGTGGTACTTGATTATTTTTTTCTTTTTTACTTTACCCATATAAATCTTAACAAGTAGAGAATTCGTCTAAAAAAATGTGTGAAGGATATATCGTGTAAATTTATTCTTATTATCAATATCTTGAGAAAACTCATATCACTGCTTTCTGTATATTAAATATACACCAATGAAAAACATATTAAAATATCATATTATAATTATAAACTTGACGATCGATCTGGAAAATCAAGCTATACTTTTTTTCTTTCGCTTCATTTCAACACATATATATATATCTGATTGTACAAAGAATAAATTGGCTGCTTATTCTAATCGTTAAGTATCGACTTTTAATTCTTAACTCAAGGACATGTAATTTATATTACAGCGTGTGGAAGAACTTGAAAGTAAAAAGAATTTGGCATTTATCTTGTTAGAATAAAGATAACAGAGCGAAGATAAGGAAAGGAAAGGAAAGGAAAGGAAATGAAAGAAATAACGGAGAAGAAAATAAAAAATATTCTCATATGGTATAATATATTTAAAAGAAAGTGAGAAACTCCGTGACATTTGTAATCCACGGTAAGAGAGCCGGTGCAGTTCTCGGTCAGTGAACGTAACGGTCTTATATGCATTACGTCTAAGCCTTGCACCATGTAAATTGTCGCGACCGTGATGGTAAACAATTAAAAGAAAAAACAACTTCTTTCACATATTTCTAATTGAGATAGATAGAAGCATACACGAAATTAAAATGCATTGATTCCTATCCGATAAAACTTCATTAAAAGACACGAAATTCATTGAAACAATACGAACGCCTACAATACATCCAAGTATCTGACAATGAGAATTGTAGGAAGAGGAAACTCTGTTTGTAAAAATGTTACACAACGTAAAGAATACAGGATCAGAGTTTCCCCTCCAATTCTTTACAGCACGAGAAAGCTTCTCGTTCCACGAGATTCGCTCTGCACGAGAGAGCATTGAAAAGCGAAACCACAAAAATAGAGAACAAACTTTATTGGATGATTTATTTTTCAAACGAATTAATGAATTGAGTCATCATTGAGTTATCATTCTTTCGATAATAAACGAATGACATGCAATTAATCTATTGTAATTATAGTTGTATAAGTATAGTTCGAGAAGCATCGATTACGAAACATTCGTATTGATTATATCTGGTACCTACGTAATTGGCGATTAAATGATGTTTCTCTCACGAATTCAATCAGTTATTAACACTCTAGGTTCTTCTTATCTCTCTCTCTCTCTCTTTCGGCACATTTATCATTAATTTCTAATCTAAACAATGCAGAATAAGAATATTGATCAAAGAATAAGTTACTAGTGCTTGTAATGATATTATAGATGAGCTGTAACTGCCCATTGACCACAGCCACAGGGCCAACATTGGCCTCTACTTGTGGAGGACCATCGTTCATGCTGTTCATGGGTCTCCTTGAGGTATTTCTGCGAAGTCAGTGCGATCTTGAAGATCCTTGCAATAGGCCTATACCTCCGAAAAACGTGAATATGAGGCAAGCCGATAGTTGCAATCTATTAAATGCTTTTTTTTTTCTTTTCGAAAAGAAAAGATATGCAAGAAGAGCTAATGAAGGACACTATCTAGTGATTTAACAAGAAAGATAAAGTTAACTGTCACCTAGTACTGTTCACGTAATCGAAATTTTTTTCTTTTAATAACGAGACAGAGAGAAATCTATCTCTTCTTTTCTCTTCTTTTCTCTTCTTTTCTCTTCTTTTCTCTTCTTCTATTTTTATCTTACATTAGTCTCTCGAAAGCAAGCGCATAGATGCACATGATTACCTATGGTCAACGATGTAATAATAAAGAAACTTTTGTATGGAAATGTATTTTTAGATACGATTTCGTGGTGATAGGAGGAGGTAGTGCCGGAGCAGCAATAGCAGCGAGATTGTCAGAGGAACCAAGATTTTCTGTATTATTGTTAGAAGCTGGTCTAGATGAGCCAACCGGTACACAGATTCCATCATTCTTCTTTAATTTTCTCGGTAGCGACATCGATTGGCAATACACGACAGAGAGCGAGGATCAAGCGTGTTTGAATAAAGACGATAGAAAGTGTTATTGGCCAAGAGGAAAAGTACAATTTTTCTTACATTTTCAACTGACATATGTTACCGTTAAAAGCATGAAATTTGTTAATTCATTAGATAATTATCTTAAATTTAATAACTAGCTAAATTCTTTTAATCCTATTTGCGGGCTTTCCCTAAACCTCCTATTTAATAGATTAATCAAAATGAATCAACTAACAATGAGCTATTACCTATCAATATCCGATCACTTTAGTATCTATCTATTTACGATTGTAGGTTCTCGGAGGTACTAGCGTTATGAACGGAATGACCTATATGAGAGGCTCCAGAAAGGATTATGACGATTGGGCTAGAATGGGCAACGTTGGTTGGTCTTATCAGGATGTCTTGCCATACTTTATAAAAAGCGAAGATAATCTTCAAGTGTACAACATGGATATCGGTTATCACGGAGTTGGAGGACCACTCACGGTTACTCAATTCCATTATCATCCTCCTTTGAGCTCCGCTCTTCTCGAAGCTGGAAAAGAACTTGGTTATTATTGACAACGAGATTATCGATGATCCCTGACAATCAATGAGTCGCATGTTTCAAGTTATATCTTATATCTTATCTTGATTTCCTTCCAAATTTGTACATTATTTCAAGAAAGGAAAAACTAATTACAGATCGACGCGTCACGCTTTCCTTTTTGATCCAACAAAACTGCTGAGATGAAAAGTCTATTTTTTGTGATAGGATACGACACGGTAGATTTGAACGGACGAACACACACCGGATTTGCCATAGCGCAAACAACCTCGAGAAACGGTTCTCGACTTTCCACAGCTCGAGCCTTCCTTCGTCCTGCAAGGAATCGTCCAAATCTTCATATCATGTTGAACTCTACAGCAACGAGGATTCTCTTCGACAGTAATAAGAGGGCAGTTGGCGTGGAATTCATTCACGATGGGAAATTAAATCGAGTATCCGTTGCGAAGGAAGTCGTCGTAAGCGGAGGTAACATTCTTTCTTGATAATCTTCGATCGATCGATCTTTAAACGAACGTTTCTTCCAAGAAAATCTTTCAAGAGATCTCTCATTTTTTTAACCCTGTATTTTTCGGGAGACATCAATCAAGTGCTTTCTCCTCTATAATTATTGCAAATACATTACTTTTGCATTACAGTAAATAACTTATAATCAAGATGTTTTATTACGTCCTTGAATATCCAAATGACAGTCCGATGTAAAATAGAAAAAAAAAGTTCATTGTTACAACACAATTATATTATTATATGTAATTACTTGCTTAAAAAAGAAAAGAAAAAAAAAGACGACTATTTAATTAAACATATACATATATATAATCATTATTATCCTTTTTACGTAACATTTTTACAGCTTATTAAATATATTAGTCTTCTCTCATTGAAATTTACATAAGCTGACTGTTTCGATTTTCTTCACGAAGGTGCCGTTAACTCGCCTCAGATACTTCTGAACAGTGGCATTGGACCACGAGATGAACTGAATGCCGTCGGTGTACCTGTAATTCATGATCTTCCTGGAGTTGGAAAGAATTTGCACAATCACGTTGCTTACACATTGACTTTCACGATCAACGACACCGATACCACTCCGCTTAATTGGGCTACGGCAATGGAGTATCTACTCTTCAGAGACGGTCTCATGTCTGGCACTGGTAAATTAATTACATTTGTCTTTCAAATCTGAGAGATGTATTTTTCTTTTTTTTTTTTTCTCACTTATCCCCCACAATTCGGGTCTAGATATTTCTTGAAACTTTACACATTTGTAGATGTTGATTAGTACTATCAAAAAGAAATACACATTTTTTACTATGTGTTATTTTTCAATTGATTTGTAATGTAACGTCCGGCCGCCCGTCTTACATCTTATGGAATCGGTTCAGTCGGCTTCGTATACACAGTCTGGTGAAAGTTTATTGCACAATAACCCTCTTCTTCTTTTACTTCTTTTTCTTCTCTGTATTCGTCGATCTCCAATGATGTAACAGTTTTTCGATTATTGCATTTCTTGCCTTCTTTTTATAGTTCGCTAATAGAAAAATCATGAAAAAATGTTAACATAGCAAAAGAAAATGTCCTCTAATTAATCCCTTATTGGCAACTAACTTAATCTTTCACTTATTTTTTCCTACTTTTTACTCATGTTCCGTATATAATTTTCGCTAAATTGGCTCAACTGTACCCTCAAGCATATATTCGAGGTATTCAGAACGTAATGTAGCCTCGAGACAAATCGATAGTTGGAAAGAGATAGCTAGATGTGTAAGTTTGTTAGTACCGATTGATTTTTCTTAATTCTCATTTCCGCGACAACAAAAAAAAAAAAAGATAAAAGAAAAAAAAGAATGAGGGCAAAAAATCGAATCAATAAAGAAATTATTGGCTTGGCAAGAGAGTAATTTCGGTAATAGAACAGAATGACCGATTAAATTGATTGATTATATAGTTAATTTTTTGTATAGAAAACAATTGAGTTTTATTTTACGAAAATTAATTAATTAAGCGAAAATTACTTTCTTGCCAAAGGGAATAAGAATAATTTAAAGAAATTTTCCATTTTCTAGTTCGATCTCTCATTTGATAATCTTCCAATATGTTCTTATCGATAACACACAGGTATATCGGAGGTGACCGCAATGATCAATACGAAATATGCTAATGCGAGAGAAGATCATCCAGACGTTCAGCTTATATTTGGTGGCTATCTAGCGGATTGTGCTGAGACAGGCATGGTAGGGGAGAAGAAAGGGACAAATCGTACTATTTACGTAATTCCCACTTATTTGCATCCTAAGAGCCGTGGATATCTTCGTTTACGCAACAGCGATCCTCTATCTAAACCTTTGATCTATCCAAAGTACTTGAACCACCCGGACGACATAGCTGGATTAGTTGAAGCTATTAAATTCTCTCTTAGACTATCAGAAACCCAAGCCCTAAGGCGGTACGTGGAATAAAAGAATGATTGTCTAGATACTTCCTAACATGTTTCAGATATATTACATTTCATCTTGTCATGTTTACAGATATGGTTTCCAATTGGATCGTACACCGGTAAAGAATTGTGAACATTTAAAGTTTGGATGTGATGCTTACTGGGAATGTGCCGTGAAACACGACACATCACCTGAAAATCATCAGGCTGGTTCCTGCAAGATGGGTCCAGAAGAAGATCCTTTCGCTGTAGTAGATAATCAATTAAGAGTAAAGGGTGTAAGAGGCGTTAGAGTAGCCGACACTAGCATCATGCCAAAAGTCATTTCCGGCAATACGAATGCTCCAGCCATTATGATAGGTGAAAGGGCTGCTGATTTTATCAAAAGAACGTGGATCGGTTGAATGTTATCGAATTTCAAATGCGAATGCTAATTTCATTCAAGATTACAGATGGTTATTGTAGATAAAAAACTCAAATATCTTAATGAATGTTCTCAAGATTCTTGTTAATTAATGACGATAATACAAACATCGATCCCAACTTTTTAATCAAATCAAAAAGTACCAACTAATAATAATCTACGTATTTTGTTTAAGCGACAGTTAATTACTATATACAAGAATAAATATACAGGAAATATGCTACGAAATAATATAGGTTTTTAATGTTCTTTAAAGTATATTAGAGTTACGTTGATTTTCTCATTTGTTTTTCGCGAATATAAATTTTCCTAGACATAATATTACTAAATAAATTTCATTTCAATGTTCTTTACTCAAATAATAGTTAATAAAATGAGTTGACACATTTTTTAATTGTAAGTATGATTAGTATATTTCCCATATAGATTAGGTTACTTTCTCTTCGGGGATGGAAATTTGTTTAAATCTCGTTTTCTCCTTAAAGTACGTTTATATCGAAGAGGATACAATTTCAAATAGAACACGGACGTGTAAGTAAAATAAAATAAAATAAAATAATACATAGCGAGCCATTTTTTAATCCATTCTTTTATTATTATTATTATTATTACTATTATTACTATTATTACTATTATTATATCGAATTATGAATTATTACTTAAGTAATATTATATATAATACTGATAGGGGTACGAGAAAAACATTGAAAGTAAATATTTGTCTATTTAACAATAAGATATATGCAAACCTAAAAATATACCTGAGATTAATGATCCAATTCTCAATTAACGATCTGATATTCAATTGATGTTAGGTGTTAGGACTACGCCTGTGTTTATTGCAGCGATACATTTTACGAATCTTTTGAATGTCTCGTTTACTGAGTCCCTCTCGTTGTCCAAGTTCAACTTTGGTTTTGCCCTGAAAGATTTCTCCGATAAGACCCAAAAGACCACCTGGTTCCTAAAAAACACACGCCAACGCATGCAAGTGACAAACACACAGCGACAAACAAAGAGCATGAATCGATGTAAAGTTCCAAAAGATCGTGTTAAATGAAAGTTTGTTTTAGTCGTATAATTATTATATTCAATAGAATGTATGATACGATTATACCTAAATAGAATTAAGGAATATTCTAGGTGAAATGGATTGATGGATTAACTCGATGAAAAACCTTACATACTTTTGGTATTATAGTAGCCTCTCCATTTTTGGAAAATGCATAAGCGGAGTAATGCATCACACTGCCATAATCGTAGCCAACACCAAAGGCATCAGTGATTTCCCTCGACGCCTTTTCGAAATTACTTTCGTGGCCTAATCGATCGCAAAAAGATATAAGTGATCCCTAAGACCAATAGATAAAAAGCTAAAAGACATTATTTTCATTTCCATTTACCATTCTTGATGTTGTTCCATTTGATAGTAACGTATTCATCTCGCTCGTATCTACTTTGTTCATGAAAGAAACCAACGGCGTGCATCAATTCGTGAATCACGGTACCCTTTTTAGTCACGCATCCTGGCACCTGAAGATTCACGTCCTGCCGCCCACCTACTCTACCTACGCTACTCCAGCAACCGGTAGTACCTGCTGTAATTCTAATGTAATCACTTTCCTCGCCGGCATATTTCTTGAACTTTATACATGTATACTTGTGGTATTCCTCCATAGCCTGATAAATAAGTTTAAGTTGCCTTTCATCTAGGAAATACAAATACGAATATTGAGACGAATCCGACAACGACTTACTCCTTCAACTTATAGAAATAAACGAAAATAAATCTCACTCAACGTTACCAAATGTAATCTTACCAAAGTAAGGACTGATCATGTAAGGAATAATACCATTGGGCCATCTAGCAGCATTTGCTTTCAAACCGTTTCTACTCATTCCAAGTGGAAAAAGGATATCTCCTTCAGCGTAATTACCTAATTCTTCAGGATTAACTGACATTCCTTCGTGCCAATTAGCCACTTTAAAACCCGTCTCGTTACTTGGCAAACCATATAGTGCTTCTCCAAGATGTTGCAAATGAGATACAAGCCCACCTGAACTATCAACTGTATTTTCAGAGACATCTCTACGTCTATAAGGCCAAGGAAAGGATAAACTTGTTGAAAAAATGATCGTTAATACGATTATTATATATGATAGATCGTTCATCCTGTATCCTCGAAAAGTCTACGAATTGAACTTTTAACAGGAAATAATGTTTTCGACTTGATGAGATATATAAAACCGACTAACAAAAATACACCGACGATTCCTGTCTTTATACTCATCGAAGGAACGAAGGAGCGAATGCCCCACCTGCCGATCGGCCAACACTTTCGTATTATTCGGGCACACTTCCGTACTCGGGGACAGTTGCTGATAACCGTGGACTTTGGGTGACGGGATGTTAAGATTTATAGTTGATTTAATATACCCACAAATGTCCTCGGACAAAAATGGTCAAGAAAAGGAGTGTGCAAAGAAGGACGGATTAACTATATTATTTCAGAAGTTTATCATTTGACAAGTGGCAATGGATATTTCATGGCAATCTTCGAGTATTTTCTTTTTACTTTATTCCTATATTTATCTTGAATATTTTTTTCACCGACGCGAACAGTTTCTTTTACGATCATGGAGTGAGTACATTGCACAAGATTAAAAAAGTAAATATGAACAATTATATAGATACAGGATTAATTTATCTATACATCATTGTATTATCATCTTTATTTATTACTCAAAAATATTGGCTTGGCAACCTAAGTGATTGCTCATCACATTATTCTCGTTTGTCAATGTATTCAAAGCATCTAATCTAAATAATATTCCTTCTTATTTCAAATTCGCAATTACTTACTTTCCAACCTAATAGTACTATCCTTGAATCCTAGTGTATTGAAATTTTCTATAAATAGTATTATACTTTACGATTAAAAATATCCAAAAGTTCTTCTACATAATATTATATATATATATATATACATCATTTGGACATAGACAATTATTAAATATCATTGATTAATAAACTCTATTATGTTTTTTTTTTTTCACGTCTTTACTCTTCTAGGATTCTTCTACGAAAATTAACGTCTGTCATATCGAGAACGACTCATTCAGATGCAAATATCACTGAACAAACATTTGTCATCGATACTTGGAGAATGAACCTTGTCGAATTCTACAAAAGTATCTTTGTCGATACGTTACAAGGTTACTTATAAGATTATTTCTTCGAGCTTTACTTGATTGATTCTAGAGTGTTCAAAGAATAAACTTTACAAAACGGATCCTTGAGAAATTCTACGAAACTTCCGTCTTCAGATAATACTAAATTCGATAAACCCTACGATAAGCTTTCGTCAGTGGGATAAGTGATCTTGATCGTATACTATTTTTTATGAAAATAAAAAGTTAAAAAATTCAAAGAGTAAGAAAAAAAAACATATATACATGCATAATGACGTTTTCTGTCTTTTTCCATTAGTCTTATATCAACAAACCGGTCTACAAAATCTATCTAATGCTCACTAATGTGTTATAGCTATTGTACTTAGGCATTCATTTGCATAGGTTTCTAGTTTTACTATTTCCCATAGACGATAATCTTTTCGTAGACAAAAATTATTATCATTTTTTTCGTATTATCATATAGGTCAGAACTTCCGTAACAACACTAAAAACGTTAATCGAAGTGTCTAATTGAAAGCAAAGGATAAATGGTTTAAAGTAACAAAAATAAAAATGTTTATTGTATTTAAAAATCGCAATATTAAAAGCAGTTCACTCGAAAATCGATCGTGATTATATAATACAACAAATGTACTTTTCTAATGGATTTATTTCTAGATATTATCCCTTATCGTCAAACAAAACGTAGGTGAAACAGAATCTCAGACCTGAAACAGAAAAGTTTATTAATTAAACATTTTATTAAGAAACATATTTCAAATCTTTGGTACATTTCAACAAATATTTTCATTATTCGTGTGCCTTCAGAAATGCATTTATAAATATACGATATTCTCAAAGACAAGTATTTAAGTAGTTTTCTTCGAGTAGAAGCAGATGAAAAGGGCCCGAAGTTGAATCCATCGATGAAACCTGAAACATTCAGCAGACTATATTAATAATCTATACTTTAAATACACACAATAAAATATTGAAACATTCAGCAGACTATATTAATAATCTATACTTCAAATACCTGAAACAAATTATTGACGAGCAATATAATAATAAAATAGAAAATATGACTAAGGAACTATTCTCGAAAGGTTCAAACATGACGTTGAACCTTTTGAGTATAATTCAATAGCCTGTAGTTGCCCTCTTGAGCCACAGTTTGTGGGGGCCTCTTCTTTTTTCAGCTGCTACTGCAATCGGACATTCCCTACGTGCGAGCATGAAAAGAGTTTGTTTAAAAATATCAATCGTTCTAAAAAGTATTCTCAGAATTTGGCATATTACAATCGATCATTGATATAGAATTAGAATCGTCCCTGATTATAAATTATAGAAGGAAGAAAACCTAACGCGACCTAACACAACCCTAACAAACCTGGAAAGAAAAGTTTGATTAGTAAACATCCTGAGCTTTTTACATAGAAAATAAATATTGCCTTTTGGTCGAAAGATATCTCTTTGCCCAAAGGAATATTATTAGTTATGTAAAATATCAATTCTATTCTAATACCATGCCGTTGTAATATGCCAGATTATGATCCTACAGTTTAGAAACGACTTAAAGA
>JACGTP010000010.1:3290331-3315171 GCA_023678845.1 Mischocyttarus mexicanus | reverse complement strand
CAATTGCAGTCCAATTGCAGTCCAATTGCAGTCCAATTGCAGTCCAATTGCAGTCCAATTGCAGTCCAATTGCAGTCCAATTGCAGTCCAATTGCAGTCCAATTGCAGTCCAATTGCAGTCCAATTGCAGTCCAATTGCAACATTTATAATCTCATGTTGTCAAACGAAAAATTCTTTATTCAGAATTGACAGACGACTCCTTTGTGGATAAATCTTGATAAAATCCAGATCACTCTCCATGGGTAAAAGGTTAGGTAAAGAAACGAATTTAAGGTATAACTGTATACTTCAAAATTGTACCATTTTATTTGTATTGGTAGTATGTAAATATATATATGTAAATAAATTTCACGTTCATTTTAATGACGTTATTTAATTTTATTTGACAGTAGAAAATTATTATATTTTATTTTCAAATAAAATGTCATCTGTCAGAAGTAAAGGCTGTTTTTAAATTAAGATGAATAAAATGTCATCTGTCAGAAGTAAAGGCTGTTTTTAAATTAAGATGCGATTTTATCGACGGTTTTGATAGTCTTTCTACATTTATAATCAATGCTGACACGTTAAACTGTCAACATGGCGAATGTATCAACAAAAGTAATCAATTCAACTGTTTTAACATCATTCTATGGTTAATAAGAAAAGTACAATTCTCTCAATTACATTTCATAGTATTTGATTGATTAAAATGATTAAATAATTGACACAATACTATCATAATGTTGTATGCAAATAAGTTAAGTGTATTTATGAAGATTCAAGTTCAATATAGTGATACAAACTTTGTTAAGTAAATGAAGAATAATGTAAATTGTTTCATTAATCTGCACTTTATTGATTTGATATACAAAATTAAATAAAGTGCAGTAAATATAAAAAGGATAATAAAGCAGTGTAATACTGTAAAGTGTAATGAGCGGATCTGGTTTTCGAGGACAGGGCAATGAACCACGGAGTATTCATCCAAATGGCCCAATTAGTGCTTATCGTGGGACCTGCTCATCTCATCCTCGTTTTAATCATCCTCGTTTACTCCATAACAGATTACCAACATCAGAGAAATGGCCAGGAAGATCAAAGCACGACTTACATTTTTCCTCTTGGAGCAATACTATATTTCAACGTCCCACCATATATCCTGGTGTATCTCATTTTCCTCACCATGGTAAAACATGGGGTGAGATTCATAGGGAAAGTTTACGTTTCTCTAATTCGAATAGGTCATCCATCGTGCCATATTTTTCAGATCATAATAGTCACAGTGGAAACTTTAAAACGACGTTTATGCACAATTTACAGGATGAAGATCAATCAAAAAATAGTAAGCATAAACCGTGTTTACAACCGATTCCTTTACTTGGATCTAAGGAAGAACGTCAAAAGAAAATTAGCGAGGCTGCAGTCAGATTAAAAGAAAAATTATCTACCATTGCCAATGAAGACATTACTAATCTTTGGCGAGATGATCTGTCTATGGTACCATCGTCTAATATAAAAAACAAAAATATACTTAAGTTAGGGGATGAATCGTCCGCGCTTAATCTTAATTTTAATGATTTCAAAGATACAGCCAAGATTGACTCAGGCGATGTAAAGTCTGATAAAAATGATGACATTAATGAAGCTACAAGTTCATTTAATTTTATAGATGACAATGTCAAGGAAGTAAGAAATAGTATTAAAGGTGTTGTAGATGTGACAGATATCGAAGAAAACATCCAACGTAATGAATCTATGATGATTATTAATGATAAAATTGTAACAGAAAATAAATCACAAAAAGACAATGATAAGATATCACAAGAAGACACCAATTCTTCAGAAGTATCTAATACAGAATTATCAAACTCTTTGCAAGGAAATATAGGAATAACAAATATGTTAAAAACTCGAAATGTTCTACAATTTGATAATACTCAAATACACGATCATGAATTAAGTGGAAAATGTGTTAATACATCATTACAATGTCATCAGTCAGAATATAAAAATTCTGATAATAGATTTAATTCAGAAAATATACAAAAATCATCTGACGATGTGCACAAATCTCATTGGAAAGCATCAAGATATCAAAAAAATTCATTTCATAGAAAACCATTTAAATCAAGATGGTCACATAGAAATCATAGATACGTGTATAATAGATCGCAGAATGGTTCAACAAGATTTAATCAATATGCATCGTCATTGCATTTGCATAGAAACATTACGCCTTTAAATAAAGATTCGCAGTATAATGTATTATCTTCGTTTGATATAAACAGATCTAGAAGACAATTTCCTATAATGCCAAATTTAATTAATAGCAAAGATAATTCACATACCACTTTATGCGTAGATCATAGTACTTTACCTTTTATACCTGTTAACATTTCTTCAAGCCAAGAAGATATTCTACAAACAGTGCCAGTTTTTGATTCATGGGAGTCATCATCTACTGCATTAAATTATAATCCACATAAAGAACAAATAATGATTATACCAAATTTTAATCCTCGACAACCACCACCAAACTTTAATAATCAAAAAGGCATATTACCATTATCGTCTCCATTCAATCAACATCTTTTGCCACAAGTAAGACAAGTACAGACAAGTGAAAGTCCCACAGATTTATATTGCCCTATAAATTTAACCACATCATCGAGTACTGCATTGGTACAAGCTACAACTTTTTCTACATTATCACAAATAAGTATACCATCATCTTCTGCTTCAATTTCTAATTCAGATGAATTTCAAAAGATACAAGAACCACCAATGCAGTTTGAAAAACAAGCTATGAATATAACAGATGGTGTAAATATTAATGTCGGACCTGAACAACCACCATCTATTGGAATCCTTCCACTAGATACATCTGTAGAACAACAAGATGTTAATTATCTATCTTTAACAGAAATACATCAAAATATTAATAAGGAAAAAGAAGAATTGGATCAAGAATTGGATCAAGAACTGGATCAAGAACTGGATCAAGAACTGGATGGACGTAAATTGACTAAAATAACTTTAAAAGAACGAGTTATAACTGAATCTCACGAATCACCTAACTTTGAACATGAAAAACAATTAAACCAAAATTATGATGTTGAAGAAAGTGCTCTTTTAGATAAACAGATTCGACCAAAAGTCATGTTTCATTTAAATCCCAAGTTAAAGAAAGTAAATAAGCAGGAAAAACAGCTTCTTCAGAACATTGAAGATAGCGAGAGAGAACGATATAGTTCTTGTATATTTCCAGCAAAGAATTTCCATCAAATATACGCAAAGAAATATTCCAATGAGAAGATTGAAGAATATTCTAATCAAGTGATTAGAAGTAATCAAGATAGAACTTCAAAATATAATATAGAAGTAAAAGACATTGATACAATAAATAATCTTATTGATGAATCACAAAGGTCTTATTTAGAATCTCGAATTTCTATAACTTCTGATAATTCTACGATAGAAAGATCTCAAGATTTTATAAAAAAAAGAAAGAAAGTAGAATCTTCATGGAAGAATAGAATTATCAGTCGTTTCTTAAAAATGAGTAAAAATGATATTCGCAACATGATAAATAATTCTAGTCTTCGAAAGTTTAATATTGCCATGAAACATCTTGTTAAAGAAAAAAGATCATTATTGTCATTAGAGATGCGAAACACTGAGGATGAAAAAATAAAAAGTTATGATAGACAAGAATTCATGGATCAGTTAAGTGCAATGCTAGATCCAACAGCTATCATTGATATCACTAATTTACCTACAGAATTTATCCATCATTTAAGTGAAGTATTACAACTTGATGTCATGCCACTAGAATCAAATGAAAATATTTTTAGTTATACTAATGATTGTCAAAATATTAATTCACATATATTTTCTAACGAAGAAGAGATATTAAACAATAACATTATTTCAGAGAATATTCATTTAGAAGAAATAAATGACGGGACAGAAGTAGAATATAATAATCAATCAAAAGACGAAGATAATAGAGTTTCATCTTCTACCATAGCAGAGTCAAATATTAATGATAGTAATATAACTCCAATTGTAAGTTCATCTAAAACCAATGATAATAGGATATTAAATTCTAATGAAATATTTTCCAAGACAATACTGGAAAATAATGATCTACAAATTGATCATTTTACCAATAATTTACATGTAAAAGAAAAAGATATTACACGAAAAGATGTTGAAAAAAGAAAACAACATTCACTGTTCAATGCGACTGATTTAGATGATATACTTTCAACTGTTACTACAAAAGCATCAGGTGAATCAAAATCAATAAATTCAGAAGAAAAATCAAAGTCTACAATAGAAAGGAATAAGACATGCAATGAAATAGGAAAAAGCTCAATACCTTCTGAAACTACATCAGTAAATACTACATCATCTACTCCCAAAGCCAAGATTTTTGATTCTATTAAACAACATGAACGTAGTTTAGGAAATGAATATATATCTAAGTCTGAAAGATATAATAGATGGTGGACTAGAAAAGAACAAGATGAACCAGATGCCTTTAGGAACCTTACGAAGGAAGAGTGGGAGGCAAAACACGGAAAGAAGACGAAGGGTTTAACATCAAGTCCTTCCAAAATACTAATAAGTAGACATAACGATGATACAAATTTTAAAAATACAAAATATAATAAAACTCTCAATAGTAAAAATCATTCATCTTCGTGCTTATTTAGAACAAATAAAAGTTTTCTCAGTGAGAAAACTTTGCTTAACAAGAAAATATCAAAAAAGGATAATGTAGAAAGTGAGTGTAATACAAGCAGTTCAAGTCAAAGCGAGACTGACGAGACTGACGAGACTGACGAGACTGACGATACTGATAGCACAAGTAGTGATGATAATAGAACGCCATCAAATGTAGCTAAACTTCTGAAGGTAATTAAAGAAAAAGAAAAGATAGCTAAAAATAAGTCGTTGAATGAAACAATAAGGGATGAAGTAACAGCTGAAATTCATCGTAAATGGAATGCGGAAAATAGGAAAAGAAAATATGAGAAGAAAGATAAAAGAAGGAATGAAAAAACATTAAAATATGAGGAAGAAAGGAAAAAAAGAAAAAAGAAAAGATCTGAAAGCAGTTTTAATTTTGATAATAACCACCTAACAACACCTGGTACACCTAACTTACTTACAGAAGCAGAAATTAAGAAAGAAACTGACGTTAAAGAAGAAGCTTGCGGATCTAATACACAGATAGTAAATGATACATATTCTAAAAAGCAGGAAACAATAAAGACGTTAATGGATAAGAAAATAATTTTGGAAAATGCAGACAAATGTACAATAAAAGAGAGTAATGGTATTACACTAGTCCCTAAAATAATACAAATAAAACCTCAATTACAATTAATTCCAGAAAGATCCAAATCTGCGGAAGAAACGGAATTTATGAAAAATACAGCTGAAATAGTCTTTAATGCGAAATATCATGAACAAAATAAAACAGCTATATTGAATAATGAACATAAACAAAAGAAAATCTTAAAGAAACAGCAAAAGTTACAAGATGAAAATATATCTGAAACAAATGAAGATTCCGAGTATAAAAATAATCAATTAACGAATGTTATAGAAACAGAGCATAACGTTCTTAATAATAATAATGATAATGCAATCATGTATTTAACTAATACAACCATTGTAAAGAAACAAAATGATGCGGAAAAAGAAGCATTATCAGTTATTCCTACAGTTGACGAATCAAATAGAGACAAATTAATAGATAATAAAGCAACATCTAAAAAAATAGATATAAAGGCATACAAAGCACGTACATTACAACGAAAAATGAAAAATGAAGAAAAACTAAAGGAGGAAAAAGCAGTTATAAGTAATAAGCATGCAATGAATAATGACGCGTTCAATGATAGCTTGTCAAAGTCGATAATAGAAGAAAAACAGAAATCAGATAATTCCATTTCACTGCAAACTATGTCTTGTACAAATTTGAAAGATAACAATTCTATTACACAAACAGATAAAATCTCTACAGATGGTAGCAAATTTAAAAATATTCAATCAGAAGGAAGTAGGGAATTAAAGTTAAAAAAAGAAAAACTAGAAAAGAATAAAAAGAAAATTGAAATAAAGAAAAAATCAAAAGATATACCAAGTGAGAAGCAAGAAAAAGTAATCAATACTTCTTCTGATAATTCATCTACTGCCATATACGATTCAAATAACTTAACATTCAGAAGAAGAGCTATATCTACGGAACCAAAGGTATGTTCTACCTTTATAAATACTGAAGAGGATAGTTTGCAAAAAATTACTAGTGAAAAGCAGTCCCATGAAAATATAGAAGAACCTTGGGATTTATCAACATTTAATGAAAATATAAGAAATTTCAAAAAAGAAGTATTGTCAAAAAATAAATCCGTAGAATCTAAAATTGTTGAAAGTGTGTCCAATTGTGTAGGACCTTCTGTTGATTTTCAATTCAATAAATGTCTTGAACGAAATGAATTGCAAAAGAATATAGAAATATCAAAGAATTGCACAAGTGCAATAGTAGTGAGTCAGATTAATCGAAATTTATTAGAAAATCGGAACAATCTTAATATTGAAAAGAACGTAATAAATTCTACTTCAAATATTTATGACGCAATGATTGATTCAATAAAAAGTAAAGTAAATTCGCCTGAAAGTATCAGTAGTCCATTTAAGGGATTTGCTCCAGATTCTGTTGAATCCAGTAGTTTTCAACAGATATTGCATTTAGAGACACAAAGTATAGTCACTCTTAGCAAAGATAATATTATAGAAGATGAAGATAAACAATTGCGATCAGTAAATGTTGACAAAAATACTCACAATGTATCCAATAAGCAAGATAAAACATTTGCCGAGTTGTATGTATGTGAAGATAATGCAGTAATGGAAAAGCCATATATTGATATTGTAAAAGATTCCCTTATTAAACTAAAACAATCACATGAAAAAGACATCTCAGATTTTATACCCGCATCAGATATGAATAATATAATAAATTCTTCATTCAGTAACGTATCAAATGAAACTTTGAATAATATAATCAATACTGATACCGGTTCGTCTTTAGGTTCACTAATTAACAGCAACACAATTGGAAATAATAACGCTGACATGCCAAATCAGGATATAGCAGATTTTTCTACTAATATCGACACGTGCGAAGAAGAAAGCACAAATGACAATAATTTACACTACAATAATGATACTTGTACTAATATGAATTATAATTCACTTCTATCTATAGAAAAACTTTGCAAATCATCCATACGCAATACACCAAAGAAATTACAAGTTCCAACGAAAGCTTCTTTGAAAGAATCTGGAAATATTACTCCAATTATGGATTCTGCCAAAGAAGTTAGGAAATTGGAAAATTCTGATTTGACAGAACGCGAGCGTGATAATCAGAACATGTATCATTTTATAACTGATCAGGTATCTCATCAGGAAGAAAATATTAACCCTAACGCAATTCTCAATTTGGAGGAAAATAAATCTTTTCAAGATGTGCACGTTGCATGTGTATCTGATAGTGAAGATTTACATGAATGTTCAGACACAAATGTATTCTCTCAAACTGTCTTGAATAAAACAAATGATGAAACTTTCATTCCATCTAGTCATAATAATTTTATTAAAGAATTAATAGACAGTAAGAAAGTATATAATCCTATTGTTGAATCAGAGAGAATGGTGGAAGAAACAAATAGACCGATAATGGATACAATACGGAACTATACTGACAAAAGTAAAATTGATAGAGATCTGAATAAGACTTCTTGCATAGATACACAAAAACAAGGAAACGCAAGTAATACTTTACACGTTACAAACAAAAATATAAAAGAAGAAATAATGGCCAGAATGATAGAGATAGATGTGGAAATTCATAAATTAATGACAGAAAAAATGATTTTATATCAAATGCTAGAAAGTGATTCCTCGTTATTTAATAAGTTTCCATCAACTAAAAATTTAGGATTCCAAATGAATAGGGACAAAACAATAAGACTTCACACGTCACCTACTTTAATGTCGCATACAATGCAAAATGCAGAGGCAAGCTCTGTTTTTGAAATGATTCAAGATGAGATAGAACCAAGAATTAGAAATATTAATGGGAATAAAGACAAATCTTTAATAACGGGAAAAAATATAAATTCCACGAAAGATATTTCATCTCATAATCCTATAGATGAAAAGAAAATGGAAGAAGATAATAAAGTACTATATGAAAATCAACTTAAGAAAAATCTAGGTACATATTATTCTATAAGAGAAGCCTCAAGTAATGTAACAAAAAGCACCTCATTAGAGAGTATACCTTATATCGAAGAAAAAGAAAAAGAAAAAGATAAAGATAAAGATATTTACATGTCACCGATTAGTATCACAAAATCATGCAATGAAAATCAACCGGTACGAGGTACGTCGAATAAAGAAAAGCAATTTTTCGAAGCATCTAAAAACAGTAATTCAACGCAAGTATCCTTAGTATATTCTGATGATAGTACTTGGGGATCTTTTGCACAATCATATGAAAATATGGAAGAGAAGAAACATAATACTGGCCTTGCTCTTTTAGAGAAAAAATATAAACGAGAAATGGCAAAAAATCGAAAATTAAAAGCAAATGCACGTAAAAAGAAAAAGAAGGAACTTAATAAATTCTTGAAAAGTGTTAATTATTTAACACCTGAAGAAGAAGAAATTCCCTTGAATACATTGTACATAAAAAAATTGCAACAAAAACGAGACCTTCTTGATTCATTGGATGACAAGAAAGAAAATTCGACTATTGATAACTGTGAAAATTCCTTTCAATTTGAAAAGATTTGGGAACATGCAATAGCGGTAATAAATGCTGTTGCAGAAGATAGAATAAAAGACTTATACAATGAAAAAAATGAAGAAAATGAGGAAAATGAGGAAAATGAGGAAAATGAGGAAAATGAAGAAAATGAAGAAAATGAAGAAAATGAAGATACTGTTAGAAAACCTTTACAGAATTCGAATGAAAAAGAACCTACTTGCTTTTCATTAAGTTATGATCAAAAGGAAAATTCTATTAAACATTCATCAAATATTACAGACAAGAATGTAATTCAGCAGAAGTTGAAACAAACAGAAGAAGGAAAGAATTCAATTAAAGACATTGAAGTTAAATCTATTGGAGTTTCTTGTAATAATCAAGACGGTAATTTTGCTATAATGGATATATCAAATGATGATGATGATGATATTAGCCAAGAGAAAACTTCTTTGATCGATAAAACCTTCGCTACTGGTCATTTTAATATACCTGCTTTTGCAGAAGCTAATCAATTAAATGTTTCAAATGAAAAATTGAATAAGGATCAGAGTAATCATACATTGCAAAAAAGTTTAATGCCTGAGAATATAAATAATTCTATAGAAGTTATAGAAAAGACTTTAAATGGATCTGATAAGAAGGAAGAAGGTTGTTTAGTAAATCAGAATACTACTGTTAATAACTCGATACTTGAAAAATCTAAATATAATAATAAATCAGAAGAAAATATTAAACAAGGTACTTGTTTGTTAGAAGATAAAGGAATAAAAATACCAGATGAAATTACTTCAAATATACCTCAAATTGTTAATATTCAAGATAAGAAAACATTCAAATGTAAAATCAGTAATAAAAATCTTTCAGTACATAAGAATTCAAAGTTTATACAGGATAATATGAAGGACGTAAAACATAATGATACTAATTCAAATGAAGGAACAGATTCATCCAAGGCTCCATGTAATTCTAAAGATATAATATCTCCTTTGCATCAAGAACTCGATAATACATTATCTAATGCGAAATGTAATCCTAAGTTTCAAAAGTTAGAAAGTAGTAAGGATACAAAATATATCAAAACTATAGAAAATGATAGATCCATCAAATATCAGTCGTTCATAGAAAAAGAGAATATAATAGAACGATTTTTACCTAATGTTGATTCTCAAGTATTAACGCCTAAAATACAAGTTAAAAGAAAAATCCATAACCAATCAGAAATGATGAGTTGCAAAGTAAGATTAGTTGATGTACTTAAATCAAATTTATATCAAGACACTCGAGATAAATTTCATATGGATACTGTTAAATCTCATATACCTACCTACAAATATACTGCACATCTTGCTACATCATCTAAAACAAATTATTTAATTGTAGAAAGAAATAAATCAAAAGATATGAGAAAAGTTACAAATATATCTGACAATGTGCAAGAAGAAACTTGGAGTTCATGCCAGAATCAAGTAATAAAAACAGACAATATTTTGGATAATAAAGAAGAATTAAAATTTCATCCTAAAGTTAATCCATTACTTAATGATGAACATTTATCCTTGGAATCCAATAACGAAGGCATGTCAGTAACATCAGCAAAAGCTGTTCCTTCAATTATGAATGACAAACAAGATAAAGAAGTAGTAGACATTGCAATTGTAAAAGAAACAAAAAAAAAAGATCACCGTAGATGTATAGTAGATTTACATAATGACAAGGAAACACCATTATTAGACGAAATAACAGAAAATGAACAGCCACTGAGAACACAATATGTAGTTCATAAAGGGCCTATATTAGATATTAAGGTAAAAATAAAAATTAAACGTTGTTTTTGTTTTTCTTTTTTTAACAGAAAACAAAACTTATCTAAATATTATATATCTTTTAGGTATTTGGTGATACATTTTTAGCAGCCAGTGAAGATGGTTCAATATACAGATACAGTCAAAGATCTAATGAAATATTAAATATTTATAAAGGCCATAAGTCAGCAGTTACCTGTATGTACATCCACGAATCTAGTAGTGTTGATTATTCAAATAATTTGGTATATTCAGGATCTTTGGATGGAACCTTACGTTGTTACAATGTTAAGGTAAATGTGGGAAAAAGCATAGATTATTTTTCAATTTTTACGTTTATGTAAATATATGTATATATACATGTAAAGAGAATATAATCTCTTTAAATTGAATGCGCATAATGAGATGCGCATAATGAGATGCGCGCACGCACCCACCACACTCATTGGAGGTGCTTTATGGTGGGGATTTAATTGAGTAATCCTGACCCCTGTTTATAACTAAGATATTATATATATATATATTTGTATTATTTCTTTTATTTTAGTCTGGTATGCAAATTAATAATATTGCAAAAGTTGGAAGTCCTGTTCAGTGTATGGATCAAGCTTGGGGTATAATCTTTATTGGCACTAAATCAGGACATGTTTCTCGTTTTCATATAAAGGTTTGTAAGAAGATGAATTTGTTAATTTTTAGTTTGATAAGTATAACTACTATAATATAATAATACGTGATAACATTAATTTTTTTCTATCATAGTTTGGTGCTGTAAAAGGTGATAGCATACAGTTTTCTGATAAATCTGTACTAGCTTTGAAAGCAACAAATGAAGGTCCTAGAAGAGTTCTTATTGTAGCATCGCGTAATCAACCAATAACAATACGAGATGCACAAAATGGATTGTTTCTTCGAACAATTTGTGGACAAAAGAATCATACAGTCTATAGTTTAATGCAAAATAACAATTTGATTTATTGTGGTACAAGTAGTACCTCGATACTTGTTTTTGATTTCACGGTTAGTATATAGAATTTGCAATTCATTATTTTTACGTTTATTTCAAGCTTTAATTTAATATTTATTTTTTTAATAGAATGGAGAACAAAGAGCACGATATGATGCAGGTGTAGGTATCGTTTGTATGCGCCTTTATAATAAGCTTTTATTTGCTGGCTGTTATGATGGAACCATTTATGTTTTTGATATTCAGGTAAGAAATGATATTATCATTATATTTATTTACTATCGTATATAAAATATTTGCTGATGAATTATTTGATTATTTCTTCTAATAGGATCATAAATTAGCTTGTAGTATACCTGGACCGGGAAATATGTTACTAAGTATGGAAGTTGTTGACAATAAGGTATTTCAAAGTTTTGAAGATAATACTAATATTTTCTAGATGTTTAAATGATTTTTCCTTTGTTCGTATATATTATTTGTACATCTATAAACTTGACATAAAAATAGATACAGATATATAATAGAATTAATTAATTATAGATCATAGCCGGTAGTAAAGACAAACGCCTGCAAATATGGCAAATACCGAAGCAACTGCAAGTGATATGACGTGAAATGACATAACAATTATGAGTTGCATATAAATCTAGTCTCGTACTGAGGATATACAAATGCCTCCAAGAGTATTGACAGTTTCAAATAAGAAGGAAGCAACTAAACGAGGATGAAGACGAAAAGGAGCTAAATAATGAAGAGATTGAAAGGCAGATAATGAAGCTGAAGGAAATTTAGAAGCATGTGTGAAAGCTATCTTGGTAGCCATATTCAAGAAAGAAGAGACAGAAGAGATACGAAATTATCAAGAAGTTAGAGAAGTAAGACAAATTCTTAGTAGAAGGAGTTAGACAGAGGTGTCCACTGAGCCACACGCTATTCACGATATTTATCGTCAGACTTGGAAAAGGTGCTGAAAGAAAGAAAGAAAGAAGGAGATTGAGGTATGGACTCTTGCATACACGGACGATCGATAGCAGTGAACCGGTAATATCTAGTGGGCAATGTTAATAATTTTATTTGGCTATGCTCTTTATGTTCATAGACAGATATTTTACACATCGACTGCACATATAAGTAATATTTATAAGTAAATATGTACATAAATTAAATTATAATATGTATACTTATAGATATATAAGATTAGTCAATCTAAGAAATATATTAATATACAATGATTACTGATATTAACATAATAGTAACTAATGAAATTACAATAAGTTAATATGATATGGAAAATAAACCTCAAGTGCCTTGTGCACATTAAGAAATTTTTATTTTCTCAAAATTAATAATTAATATTTCTATTATTTTATTCTTTAATGCGAATACTTTTTCAAAATTAGAGAAATCATCCTTTATAATATTTTTTCACAGAAACATGTATGTAGGGATTTTCAAATGTATTTTATACACATTAGATATTTGTATAGAAAATTGTTTTATTTTGTTTATACTTCATTTAAGGATTAAATAGTATTGAATTTTGTTTTAACACATTGTTAAACTGTCACGAGTAAACTCGTGTCATGATGCAAAAATGTTGCTGACCTGTTATGAGTTAATATGCAATCGGTACGCCTTTTTTTTGTGCAGATCAGTAATAATAACCAATGACAAAAAATAAACTCTAAAAAATACTGCCAGTCAACAGAATGTGTTTAGTTATAATATATTTTGAGAAGGTAAATTTAAAAAATTCCTATCATGTAATTGTTACTGTAATAAATACCTTTTAGATGTTAGGTATTGTAACATTAGATTCAATATTAATGTTCGCAAAGAGCAATGTTTAATTTATCGATCATACACGACTCGTATATAATTCTGACGTTATTAAAAAAGTTTGTTTATGCAATTTTATTAATTGTCGTTTAATTTTATTAAAAAATTCTAAAAAAGAAAATAATATGTTATGTTATACTCAGCCCAGCAAATGGAAACTGGACTATTGTGCGCATCTGTTCTATGTATTGTGATATTGTTTTAGAATTAATTACTATTCAGATATACATTATTTGATAACTTGTCTAAGGTTAAAATATGACTGGTATATTATAATGTATTAATGTGTTTTACGTCGATTCACTCTTTGCACCTATGGTTTCACACAACACACTATTTTATAGGAATCTATCTATCAGTGTTAAGACGGGTTACCTATATGCACTTTATTTATGTTCACTACGTATTAAATATTTGTTGTGTATGAAATAATAAAAAATATTGTTTAAGTAAATTATAACTATGTATAGGATTGCGCCGAAACCTATGAAACATAATAAAATATCACCGAATAGATCAAGGAGCTAATCTTTTTATAGATCACGCCTGTAATTTGACGGGAAATAAAGGTGTATAGTAAATATATAAAAATTATATAAAAATTTATGCAAAGACCGCTTACCATAAAAATTATAATTTTAATTAGTTTTTTTTCATAATATTTATCTATAACTATCATATCATATTTTTAATCCATGTGCCTTGATTCCTTCTATCCATTTCATCTATGGAAACTAATTACATTATAATTTTAATAAATAAATTTTATATTTTTACAGATACCAAGCGAAACATGTAAGAATTTTTTACGAAATTTTTCTTTCCTTTTTGTTTTAGAAAAGTATTAATTCTAATAAGTACGTATGGAAGAATTTTTTAATAATCGATTAAATAAAAATAAATCATTTATAAATGTACTTATTGATTATCTAAATATTAGGAAATAAAATAAAAATCTATCATTAGAAATAGATAACAGCTGTTCGTGATAATTAGTTTATTTAAATTTATTAAAACTTTTTTCATTTCACTCGGTAGCTTTCTCGGATGGGTGACCCGCAGATTTGGTTGGTTACGAAGTGATCAGCAAGGAGCGTTAACGCGATATGTAGTCGAGAGGCGTGGTTTAGCCTGTAGCGTGTTAGGTAGTGGGGAGGGCGTGGCTACACGAGAAAACTGATAGGCGCTCACCAGTGTAAAAATGGCTGAAGGAAGAGAGAAAGAAATGTGGCCGGTTACCGGTCACAGTTTATTTTCCTTTATTTGAGTTTATTAAACTTTATTAGGGCTTATTTAATTTTATTTGACTTTATTTTAGTATTTTCCAGTTTTTTTATCTGATGTCATAAAAAAAAATATAGACTCTTGTGCGATATGAAAATCTTATGCGTTTCACTTTGTTACCCATAGCAAATGAAAACATCTGAAGGATGAAAAGATTTTATAACGTACGTATATATATATACATATAAAATATACCAAGCATTGAAAATTACAAACGTTTCCCCTTACTTTAAATATAAAACATATTTAATAAAATAAATCATTTGTAAATGTACTTATTGATTATCTAAATATTCGGAAATAAAATAAAAATCTATCATTAGAAATAGATAACGGCTGTTCAAAAGTAGGTCAGCTGTAAAAAAACATAGTAATAATCCCATACGTATTGAGAATGTGTTAGGAGAAAGACAATAGTATTGATTTTTCTTTCGGTGAATTCTTGGAAATTCGTTATAGACGAAATTCTCAGAAAAACATTCCTTAACTACCGGATTAATTGAGCGTTCATTCTTTCGTAAACATTCGTCTTTCTCCGTCGCTCTTCGGCCGGTGACGTCAACCGAACCTTGTAATTACGTCGTAACATTTAATATTGACCTTCGTGTATGTTCGGTACTTTTCGAATGAATTCGTAACAATTTGTCGTAATAATCGTCAGTCTTCTTCGAGCGTCGGAAGGTATAACAAGGATAGTAATTAAAGTACGTAATTTATTGCGCATCACGTATATTTGTATGCGTATATGCATATTATAGTAAATAATAATAATAATAAGAATATTAACTAAACTAATGTGTAATACATATATTGATATTTGCAGATGTGGATACATGCAGTTATGAATACATGCAGTTATGGATATGGATTTGGTAGCATTGGATATGAAGACAAAGTTACCGATTGCTTGTGCATTGAAATCGATCTTTAGTAAGTAATAATAAGAATATTAACTAAACTAATGTNATATATTGATATTTGCAGATGTGGATACATGCAGATGTGGATACATGCAGTTATGAATAAAAGCAGTTATGAAGACATTCAATTATGGATATGGATTTGCAGTATTGGATACAATATCTAATGTAAGTTGACCAAAATTTCTTTTAAATCATTATTGCTTTCATTCATGGTATTCATTCATGAAAAATCTTTTGAATGATATGGAACAAAATTAATTTTATTTTGTATTTTTAATTACAGATTAACCATCGATTCAACGAGTCATCGAATCAACAATACATCCAATCAACAATTCATCGAATCAACGAGTCATCGAATCAACAATTCATCCAATCCCCAATTCATCGAATCAACGAGTCATCGAATCAACGAGTCATCGAATCAACGAGTCATCGAATCAACAATTCATCTAATCCCCAATTCATCGAATCAACGAGTCATCGAATCAACGAGTCATCGAATCAACGAGTCATCGAATCAACAATTCATCTAATCAACAATTCATCTAATCAACAATTCATCCAATTTTAATCAACTTCACGACATCATTCAACCAACAGCGAGGGGGACGTGTGTTTTGGAGCCACCGCAGAACTTCTTAAGTAGTGAGTGAAAAAATTTAAAGTTCCTCCAGTACCCCATCATGTCGAGGACGAAAGGCCCAATATCGGCACGGGGTTACTGGTTGTATTCGTAGATATTTCTTGTCCAAAATGAGCATAAGCGACCGTGAGTAAGACTTTTGGTTTTGCTCACGAGTGATTCCCAATTTATTCTGATTTTTATATTGTACATTTATTTTAGATTAGGACTAGGGTCTTCTTGTTTTATCAGTTTCAATTCGTTTAATTAACAGTCCAATTAATTACTGCACTTAATATTTTATTCTCTTTACGTATTTGATCGTGTTTATAATAGTGGTGAAATCGAGCATTAATTTACTCGATTCCATACCAGAAAATCATGTAATAATTGTTTTACATGAATTGCTTTGTGATTAGTTTATTAATCGTGAATTTCAATATATCCATATACTTTCTATATTATTAATAAATGAACAAGAAGACATTCGCGAACGGATAGGTTCTAGCAATTAAGTGGTATCTTAAAGTCTAGTTCTCTAATTAAAACAGCCAACTTAATTAAAGGAGTCGTCCAAGGTTTTTTATAAACATTAATTTTCATATTTCTAATTCTTAAAACTTTTTTAAAACTTTTTCAAACTTTTTCAAACTTTTTATTAGTCATTATAAATGTTTTGTAGAGTCTTAGTCCGCTTAGATGTTTTTATATATTAATCAATTTTATATATTAATCAATTTTATATATTAATCAATTTTATATATTAATCAATTTTACATATTATTCAATTTTATATATTATTAAATTTTTTATATTAATCAATTTTATATATTAATCAATTTTATATATAACCAATTTTATATAATAATCAATTTTATATATTAATCAATTTTATATATTAATCAATTTTATATATTAATCAATTTTTAGATCAGGATTTTCAGCTACTAATAAACTAATCTCCCGTTTCTCCCCCCCATACTTTCTGCGTTTTCATGTATGCATGTGCCCAGGTGTTACATGTATGGGTGAGAAACTGTTAGTATGGGTATAATTTTAAGTTATTTCCACATTGGCGACTGTCATTGAGTTAATGATTGCACGATGTACTTCCACTTGTGTGTGCGTGTTAGGTAATGTGGATTGTACATCGTTACGTGATAATTGTTAAATAATTTATCATTCAATACTTCTCAGATTAATTTTTATAGAGTCACTTGTGATATCAAAAATACACGTATTTGTGTATTTATCTATTTATATTAAATTTTTCTATTTATATTAAATTTTTCTATTTATATTAAATTTTTCTATTTATATTAAATTTTTCTATTTATATTAAATTTTTCCATTTATATTAAATTTTTCCACTTATATTAAATTTTTACATTTATATTACATTTTTATATTTATATTAAATTTTTATATTTTTATTAAATTTTTATAATCTAAGCAAATCTTTTTAATAATCGTTTTGAATAGTAGAGTTCCCACATTTATTTGTGGAAATTTGATAATACTTGTATTATATTAGTATGCTAACATATACTAGTATGTACCAGTTTTTTGAAATTAGTCTCTTATGCAATAATCATTAGCCTTGGCAGTCGATTACAGCAAAAAGTACGTACTCCCATAACTTTAGAAAACACGCGGTTGAACTGGGGTGTCGGAGGTGCCCCGGGGCATACTCTCTAGTTTAGGCTTATGCACCCTGGTGGAATGTGAGTTATAGTATCCAGACCGTTGAATGAATTTGTTGGTGTGTATGTTTTGCATTTTTAAATATAGGTTTGATAGGCAGGCAGGTAGCATACTTTTATGAATGAATGTGAAAACTTTAATTTTAAGTAGGTAGGACCCGGAAAAAAGGCACAGAGTTTGGTTCCATTCAGGATGGACATTCCAGCCTCCGGGATTTTTAGCAAAATGTCAGCAAATTTTTACTTACTATTTTTTCTCCATATCTCTTATTTCCAATTATTTTGCTGATACTTTGCATCATTTAAATATAAGTGTATCCAAGCAGTTCAAAAATACTTTGCAACCAATGAGAACATTAGATAAATCATTCGATAACTTTTGAACTTAGCAAAGGATTTTGAATTTGTTTGATACTTAGTTTTTTTAAGTATATTAACACTTGCACTTCGCGATCTTTAGTAATATCATTTTTAACGTTACAAATGAAACATACACCTACTCGAATAAAATGAGACTATTACAGTTGATTTGTAATTTTTTCTTTTTATCGAAACATTATTGACCTTTCAAGTGCAACGTGTTAATCTTAGTTCTTTAATAGGTTCATCATTCAGAAAAAAAATTATATCTGCTGGAGCATTCGATTAAATGTGCTTGTGTATTTGCGCACGATTGGTGGATTCTTTTTGAGTCCATTGATCGTCCACAGGCTAGGATATCTTAACGGTATTAAATGAATAATTTATTTAATTGTACATTATAATATAACATAATATATTTATAATTGTAATTAAATATTTGTTCAATACTTTACACATTTTATATTTTTTTTATTTTTTTTTTACAAATAAATAATAATATAAAAATATGCGATAGAAAAAATCGAGACGCACTCAGGTAGGAACGCAATTGAGATTGCGTGTTGAGATTCGTCAGTGGCGTTTGGGATGATGCATTTTCAAACTTTGTCATATTTCAGTGGTTATATTATTAGGATAAATCGATACTTTACGTTACAATCTCTTACCTCTCGTTAGGTTTAAGTAAGTTAAGTAAGTTAAGTAAGAATAAAAAATACCAGCGTTAAAACCTGCGGAAATTACAATAACAACACATGTGTTGGTTCCTTCCCAATTCCTTTTAGCTCACATCAATAGCGTCTCGTATAATAAGTATTAATAATTATTAATAAATACGAGGGTTTGAGTTTTGTTAACGTATAGTGAGAACAGGTCGGAATTAGGTCGGTTTAGCTTAGGGACGATTTCATTCTTTTGATATAAACCACTGAATTATGCCAATTTTTGTTAAATGTATTATTTTAAACGTTAGGGCGTTTTTTGATACGTAATTTTTCTCTTGCGTCGCACGTAGGGAATGCTCCATTGCAGTGGTTAGGGGATCAAGCAAAGAAGAGGCCCCCACAAAATTGTGGCAGAAGAGGGCAACTATTGACTACATGTTATTTTTCAATGGGCTAATTGATAACCCTTTGATAAATGATTTGTGGTCTTATTAAAATTCCTTTACTACCCTTTATCACGTTGTCATTTATGCTCGTAGTAGTTTTTAGTTGTAAGTTGTTCCTGAATGGAGATGATGGACCATTCCATCTCCCACCGCTACGGCGTTCCACACTCGCGTTTGATCAAATTTCAAGTCTTTTAAATATTAGAGTTTAGAGAATATTTTGCTATTTTTATTTCATAATTAGAGTCATTGTATTTTGCTATTTTATTAAAAGTCGAGTCCTTGCATTTTTCTTATTAATTAAATTTAAATTCAGTAAACCCCCATCCTGCCCCTGCCCTCCCTGCCCTCTTGCATTTTTCTAATTAAATTAAATTAAAATTCGAGTCTTTGCCTTTTGTATTATTAAATTAAATTTAAATTCAAGTCTTTGCATTTTTCTTATTAAATTAAATTTAAATTCGAGTCTTTGTCTCTTTTTCTTATTATATTAAATTTAAATTAAATTAAATGTCGAGTCTTTGTATTTTTTATATATATATAAATTAGAGTTTTGTCTTTTAGATATTTTTCATTAAATTAAAATCACGTTTATTTGAATTGTGTGGACGACCGTGATACTTGCAGCAGCTGGCACGAAAAAGTGCATTTGGATACCCAAGCATGTAGTGTTTTAATCAGAATCATCATGATTTTTTTAAATATATATTATAATTAATTATTATGTGAATACTATTATATCATTATTATTATATAACCATCTCGTCACAATATCAATATTTTTTTAATTGTTTGATTAAGTATATTCTGATTATTTTGATTATTCTGATCATTCAGATTATTCTGATTATTCTGATAATTCTGATTGAAAATATCTACAAGACTTGATGAGAGGACCCGAAGAAAATATTCCAGAATTCAACAATGCAGATAAGGACAACATAGTAAGGTTTTTTACAATCATCATTCAGAATGATTCAAATTGAATTAATAAATGCATTAATCATAGTATATAATAAATAAATATTTTAAATATTTTAATATATATCGTTTGAATTAACTTAAATATTTTCTCCAAGATAAAATAATTTATTGAATTTTTATACTCTATTCTGTTTATTACTTTTTTTTTATTGAATATATGATACATGATTTTCTTTTTTCAAATAATTACAAATAAATAAAAAGAAAGTTTGAACCATTCTAATTAAATACACTAAAAAGTGTATACGAAAAACGCAGTAAGTAAATACTTTCACTAAAAAGTGTATATAAGAATCACAGTAAGTACAAACATACCTGCTTAAATGCAGATTAAAATACCTGCTTCAATGCAGATGAACACAATTGTTAAATGCAAATAAACATACCTGCTAAATGCAGATGAACATACAGTAAAAATATACTTTTCTTATTCAAAATGATTCAAATTGATCTAATCTTGCTAAGCGAATAAAAATACACAAAAGTACAGCCAGCACTAGCGAGTGCATATAAATTTTTCAAGGATATGCATTTTGATTCTAAAATTATTTACAAATAAATATGAAATTAACATAAGAAAGAGAAATAGAGAGAGAGAAAGTTCTAAAAAAAGTATTTTTATTAAATATATATATAAATAAAAGTTTCATAAAGAAGAAATGAAAACCTCAGATAAATGACATTAAAATCATTCAACTATATTTTTTACAAAGATTTTAAAATAAAATAAATTATTTTATTAGAATAAAAATGCATAAGGCTTGGTATTGAAATAAACCTAATTAAGAAAAGGCTGTCCCACACTTTCTCAAGAGAGAGTGTGAAGTATATTAATAAGTTCAGATTACAAGGACCAGGCTTGCATACGGAATTGTACATGCACCTGGATTATCAAGCTTGTAGATTTTCATTTGGAATAATCTTTTTTGCCATTTTACTATTTTTTTTTGGTCTTTTTTTTGTGTGTATATTTAGTCCTAATGAATATTTGCATAACTGTCACATTTGTAGTAAATTATGATGTAATGTAACACAGCATCGGTCTTCGATGTGTAGAGCTGCCTTTATTCATGCAATCATAGTTGCATATTAAATTAATTATCACACTCTTCGATGATAATAATTACATCTATCTTATTCATATAAAATAATAATAAATTTATATTGAAAATCTATGAGACTTGATTAACTTAGGATATGTTAAAGCAAGTAGTAGTAATTAATTAATAATTAATTATAAATTATGTTTCACTATTAGATTAATATTTTTTTTTATATATTTAATTGAAATTTTTCTTCTTTAAAGATTTCATATTGTATTTATATATACTTCAATTTATATTTATTTAAAATATGTGCTTCGAAAATTGTGGAATTGTATTACTATTTTTTTTCTTTTGTAATTTGGTAGAAATAAAAAAGAGTCTTGTTTATAATTAATGTAATACGTACATTAGACACTCGATGTAACTGCATATATATTTGGCGTTAATATAAATGTAATTAAATAAGAAACTTTATGTAATCTATCGATCAAATATAAATTTGATCTCGTTATGGTTACGATTATGGCAGTATGCATAATTGCGTACGCAGTTTGTAATACGACAATATTTTTTGTTTTACTTTTTTATTCCTTTCAACGCGATGTTAATTAATTTTGAAATATTGTGAAATATTTGCAATTGTTAAAATTTGTCACAACGTGTCTTGAATAATTTATTATGCGTATACTTGTAATTGTATTAAATAATTAATAATTTTTACATAGAGCGAACATAATGCAAAGAAATGAATCAAAATGAATCATTTTGTATTCTTTTTTGTTTAAATATAAAACACATTTTGATGTGATTTATAAATTCGGAATTTTGTGATGTCCACTTTTCGGTCATTTAAATTATCCAAATTATTAAATTATACATTGAATTTCATTTTTCCACACATGCCCTTTTTATCGAGTTTTTTTGTTACAGAAAGTACTGTTTTCTTTTTTCAAGCTCTAAGGTTTAATATTATAAAATAATTATTTTATAAATGGATATTTACAACAGTGTCTACGATATTATTCCAAGGTTTGTCATTCTTATCTTTTTTAATAGAAAAATAAATTAATACAAATTATTTACAAGGTTTATATTTATTAATATTAAATTAATTTATATTGTAGGGAACAGGGAACAGGGAACAGGGAATCTATGGAACAGCTACAAACAAAATTACAGCTACTAGCAATCCACATTATATATCAAGATCAGCATCTGTACAGGAGAGGAATGTAGTGAATACCGCTTTGGCTGCACGCAACACGTGCCTCAACACTCCTCGTCCATCTTTATCGAGTTGATCTTTTGTTAGTGCAGATGAGGTTCAATGGCTAAATAATAATACAGAAAGAAGTGTTACTGTAGAAAGTGCCATTATTACTATAAAAGTAAGATAATAAATACTTAATGTATAAACTTGTGTCGATGTTATCTTAATGGTATATATTATATGTACACCTTGTTTTAGGGAATGATTCAAGAAACGCTTATTTGTCACGCATTTGGAGATTTTTTAAATCCTTTTATATTAGGATTTTATTTATACCATATAGTAAAAGATAAGGAACATCAAAAAGGTAAAGTATACGAAATGCATTTAATCGAAATAGAATTAAATATTTTTCATTAAGATTTTGTTTTTTCTGCAGATTATTCACTACTTATCAACGATCTTCAAAGTTTTGAAAATAAGACCTTGGATGTTGAAATGAAAGTTTTCAAAGAATGGTGTGAACCAACTACTACTATTAGTTCTACTGCTACGACTACTACTACTAGTGCTACTGCTACAATTACTACAACAAATGCTATTGCTTCAACAAGAAAAAGGATAACGAATTCTACCTATAGCACGCACAAATTGACTTAAAAGATTTCTAAACATTCTACAGGCAATGTCAAATTAGGTTCTAGAATTAAACTTGTACAATAAGATCCTAGAGAATGCTAGCATAATTCTTTACTTTATTATAGCGCTTATGATGCAGAAGTTTTTCAATTAGGTCAATTAACATTTAAATAAAAATATTCATTTTCTATGAGAATTTAACAAGTTTTTAGCATAGGTCTTCTATTCTATTGCACTTATTTTATATTAAGGAATCTTCTTACATGTATACTTTGGTTTAAACATTAGATTATATTTACCTTCATTATAAATCTAGAATATTTCTATTTTCTTTTTATTTAATATGTTTTACTATAAATTTCTAGTTCCATACTTCAATACAGTACTGAAGTTTTATTTAAAATTTGCATTATAATTATGACTTATTTCAAATAAATATTCTGTTAGATTTAGACGTCTAATCACGTACATGAAGAATAGAATGTGATCTCTTTGAAGTAGTGTTAGTTTATAAAGTATTATATTTTTAAGTAATAGAATTTATCCCCACTGTTAGAAACTTTCAATACTATCTGTCAAATGATATTTGTAAGTTACATGGTGCTAGTCATAAAGTAGATTTATATTTACAAGTTACTTTGAACTTTTACTTATAACATTTAAATTAAAATACTACTTTTCTATTGTAAATTACCAACTATTAGGCATAGGTTCTCTACTCTATTGCACTTTTTTTATTTTAAGGAATGTTCTTACATGTATATGATGGTTCAAACATTAGATTATATTTAACTTCATTATAAATCTAAAATAATTCTTTTTTCTTTTTGTTATGTAGGTTTAACTATAAATTCTTAGTTCCATACTTTAATACTGTACTGAAGTATTATTTAAAATTTGCATAGTAGTTATAACTTATTTCAAATAAATATTCTGTTAGATTTAGACGTTTAATCACGTACATAAAGGATAGAATGTGATTTCTTTGAAGTAGTGATAGTTTATAGAGTATTATATTTATAGGTAATAGAATTTATCTCCACTGTTAGAAACTTTAACTCCTATCTGTCAAATGATATTATTAGGTTATGTGGTGGTAGTCTTGAAGTAGATTTTAATTATAAAGTTACTTTTAACTTTCACTGATTAAATTTAAAATAAAATAGTACTTTTTAAATATGTTTTACTGTAAATACTTAGTTGTATACTTTAATGCAGTAGTGAAGTTTTATTTAAAATTTGCATAGTAGTTATAACTTATTTCAAATAAATATTCTGTTAGGTTTAGACGTTCAATCACGTACATGAAGGATAGAATGTGATCTCTTTAAAGTTGTGTTAGTTCAAATAGAATAACATTCATATATTATAAAATTTATTTTCACTGTTAGAAACTTTAACTCCTATCTGTCAAATGATATTATTAGGTTATGTGGTGCTAGTCTTGAAGTAGATTTTAATTATAAAGTTACTTTTAACTTTCACTGATTAAATTTAAAATAAAATA
>JACGTP010000010.1:3060274-3243302 GCA_023678845.1 Mischocyttarus mexicanus | reverse complement strand
TATGCAAGGATACACGCGATCCCATACTACATAGTGGGATGATCATGATTCTCGTTATTAGGTACATTCATAATGTTGATAACCTGTTACTACGATATAATTCAATTTTCTTTAGATCATTTCTCTACCCATGAATTCGATCACTAATAGTAGTAGCAATATGTGTTTAGTTTATATTAATTAATGTAAATTACTGAACCTATATTTACAGGAATGGTTAAATCTATCGTATGATTATAAGACTATCTTATACCATATAAAAAAAGACCATATTAAAAAGAATTGCAATTTAAAGAAAGAAAAATATTTGTCCATTTTTAATACTCGATTAAAAGTATTTATGATTTTAATTTTATATACTACGTGTCTTGATCGTTTAGAAAAACCACACACACATACAAAGAAAGTAATAAAGAGATAAAGTGTCAGAGTTGAATAAGATTTTATTTATCGACATGCAAATACTGTTTGTGAGTTTATCGTATGCACAGAGAGAGAGAGAGAGGATTGGATTTGGGTTTCTCTTGGTTAAACAAAAGCGTTAATAATGGTTGCCAGTAGTAACACTCTAAATACGATACGACAAGCTTAATGACGTTAGGAGTTTCTAGAGTAAACTAGCAATAAACCAATCGTACACACGATCGATCTCTCTCTCTCTCTCTCTCTCTTTCTCTCTTTTTCTCTTTCTCTCCTCTCGAAATTTCAGGAGAGAGAGAGTAGTAAGTAGTGGTAGTAGTACCCTCTTTCATCCTTTTCGAACGTGACTCGTTTTCTCCAATGAAAGCTACTTTACTTTCCTTAGGCTTGCCCGAGTGAGTACGAATGGTGTGTACTTTACCAGTCAAAATGAGAAAAAGAAAAAAGATATATATATATATATATTTATTTATTCGTTGACTCACTACAATATATCGTTGTAATAAAAATTCCTTCATTAACAAGAAATGCAACTTTATTTACAATTAGATCAAGTAGTTGTGTTCGAAAAGTAAATTATATAATTAATTAAATTACTGAAAATAAATTTAAAACACAATTATGTTTTCCATCATTATATTTCTTATTTGGTAAAAAATATTTAAACAATTCTTATATCGTATAATTATCCAATATACCAAATCATTGTATTTCAGTTTAGGACTTTTTGCATTGATCGTGAAGTGAATTGAAAAATAATATTAATTATACTATATACTCGTTGTTAAATAATTTACTTGAACAAATTATCACATACATAAAGTATATAAAATATAATTAAATAATAATCGATAGAAATAAAGTTACTTTTCTTTTTGTTGTTTTCTTACAATTTATTTTCAAATTAAATTTATATACAATTTCGGATAAATTAAAAATGAATTGTTTCTTTCTTGCATTATTTGAGGATTTATTTGATATAAAATAATAGAAAGGATAACTTCGTATAAATTATTATTTCGACCTTGGTAAAGCTTTTAATTAATCCCCCCCGGTATATAAATTTATAATTTTGAATAGTATGCTCAGGTGCGTTTGTCATTAGTAAGTACATTTTAAATTGGCGACACGAACACTGGGCCAACGATCATTGAAACGATCGAACGTTCCATTTAATTCCTCGTTACTCGTAATCCTTTCCTCGATGCCATAAAGATTTGCGTACTGGATTGACTCTAATGGGGTAACCTATATATTTACATGACATTTTTATAGTCTTTTCTTTGCCAAGAATTATCAATGGATCGTCTTTAATCTCTTATAATAAACAGATTTGCATACTATTTTACTATTATTATTATTATTGTTTTTTAAATCGTTGGCTTAATATAATGTGTATCCATCCAATAAATATATTACATAATTATTTCTAGAACAGGAATATTTTGTTTGATTTGTTCTTCTTTTTTTTTAAATATATTTAAGGAAGAGTATTGATATTAATAATAATAAATGTAATAAATAATTAAACTAATCCCATTCACAAATATTTATTATTATTATTATTATTATTATTAAAATCTAATCAACTTTCTTTTTGTCCAAATGTTTACGCAATTTTGAAAATTCGATAAAACTCTGTTGTCGGATATATTTTGGATTAATTTAATTTTTTTTTCTTTTAATATAATATTTGTTAAAGTATGATAAATATACGACCAAGAGTAATGACTTTTCTGTATTATAATTAAACTCGACAGTAGTTATTTACAATTCATCAATAATAATGTTCCCGATCAGAATTTAATTCACCAATTTTAACATAGTAGACAGACAAAGAATAGGGTTGAAGCCTTTGGGTTAAAAGGGTATAGCGAACGATACTAATGGACAGGCCGATGGTTCGCGTGACGTTTTTACTCCGAGAACCACGAACACGCATATCTTTGTCTCTTTCTTTTACTCTTATCATAGTTCGAAGAAGAAACTCAAGGTTGAAAGATAGACAATTTCATTAGAATGAAGAGACAACACTTTCAAATATATTCGATCGATTTTAATGAAACAAAAAATAACTGTTTATGTTTTTCTCTCTTTCTTTTTTACCTGTTAAATATTCGCCTTTTTTAAATAACAAAATTATGTAATAAATTTCTTTTTATTATATTAGGCTGTCAAGTATGAAATGGAACAAATATCAATTCAATTGTGTGCATTTTTTGTTGCTCCATTTCGTACTTGACAATCTAATATTTTTACCAAGTATTAGAGTAAAGTAGAAGATGAAGGAAAGTACCTTTTCTAGGAGTTAATGAGATATATAGAAAGATGCAGTTCTTTTTTTTTCCCTTCTTCTAATTTTCACTCTTAAGTCATTCTATTTAAAACGTCGGATCTCCATTAAAAGCATGGATTACGACGTCGCCTTGTCCGTAATTTTCGTAAGTAATAAAAGAAAAAGGGCTAAAGGGGAGTGGTAGTGGGGGTGGTGAATGAAAGGAAGAAGAAACTTCGTAGAAAGGATATTTCCTTTTTTTTCCTCTTATCGATGATATAGAAAATTAGAGACGAAGGGAGGGGATCATTGAAAGGGATAAAATAAAAAAAATGTAGACGATGTAAACGGTGTATGAAAGAAGATCTTTCTCATCATTGATCAATGACAAGAAGAAAATAAAGTAAATGACGATGATGACGATGATGATGATGGAAAGAAACAAAAAATATAGAAATTGAAATTTGTGTTGTTTAGTTTACTTGGATAACGAAGGACGAAGTGAAACACATTCGTAAAATGTGAATAAAAAAAGGAAGAAAAAAGAAAAATAAAGAGAGGTGGTGATGGAGAGTAAAAATGATGTGCGTAGATGCGTAGGAAGGAGGAGGTGGTTGGGGTTGTTGGAAAGTAACGAGTTTTAATGAATGAAATGAACAACAGACAATGGTAGGATAAATAAATACCTGCAGCACACCTTTTTCCTCTTTCTTTTACCTTTTTTTTGTACCTTGTTTTCATGTGTCTTCTTCTTCTTCTTCTTCTTCGAACAAACATAGCAATGAACTTACAACGAAGATAACATATTGGAAGTTTAAAGGAAAAAAAAAAGAGAAATACGAAAGAAGGAAAGATAAAACCAGCAAAATAGGTGACATTGATGTTAAATCTTAAAACAAATGTACTCATGGTTGAATTTCAAGTACGTTAAGAACACAAAATAAACTCGAAAGGATGCCAATTAATTATGGTATTTTATTCCAAGATTTCTGAGGAAGAAATACAATATTAATATTTTTCATATTATTTTTCTTTCTTGTTTTAAAACGAATTCCACGTGTAAGGAGAGAAAAATTGAAAAAATAGGGCGCGAGAATAATTAACGAAAAGTTTCGCTTATCGTATTTAAAATGTTCAACAACGTATATACGAACGAGAGAAGAGAAATAATGAAGGGGAAAGAAGAAGAAGAAGAAGAAGAAAAAAAAAACAAGATACGAGTTTGTTGTTAAATTATTCGTTATTTTTTAAGAGCACGTGTAAAAAGAATATAAAAACAAAACTTATATCGTATCAAATACAATGATACTTATAACAAATTTATTTTATCTTTATCTCGATTTGAGATAAACAAAAAATATTGCAATCGTTTTAAAATCGTATTTATACGAAGGAGTAGTAGTAAGTACCTTTTACTCGAGAATCCTTTGATCGTCTACGCGTATATAGTTATTTACATAGATAAAAGTATGTTTATATATATTAGTTTGGAGGAAAAAAGAAATCCATTATTTGAAGCAAGAAACAAATGTAAAAACAATGTACTTCTTTTTCCCCTCAGCCTTTCTAATACGATTTAAAAATTTATTTATTGTTAGAGTAGATAAGAGTAAAGGAAAAATTAGGAAGGGAAAGGAAAATTGGAGAAATATCAACAAATCGAAATAGTTTCAGCGTTAGTTGGAAAATGAAATAGAGGAAGATATATGAAAATAGGAAAATGATAATAGGAGGGATAAGAAAAAGAGAAGGAATATAAAAGGTGGAGATAAAAAAAATAAGAAGAGGTAAAGGGAAATGATAGAGGGAAAGTAGAAGAGATGAAGATGTAAAGATTGAAAGAGAAAGAAGGAAAGATAGAAACAGAGAGATAAAAAGAGAGAGAGAAAGAGAGAAACAAACATAAATGAAGAGAGTGAGAGAAAATAGGAGAGATGAAGATAGAATGAAAATAAAATACCAAACATGAAGATGGGTAAAAACGAACTAGTAGAAGCAAGAATGAATGAGACAAAAATGAAGTAAGGAATGAAGGAATGAAGGAATGAAGGAAGGTAAAGGGATATCTTAGAAGAATTTGGTAGGTAGTGGTAAAAATTGAGATTTCGCGGGCGAAAGTACGGGCCTGCTGTCGTATTGATTGTCGGTTGGGTCGGTAGAAGGGAACCAACGCGCCTGTGCTCCGGCAAAACGTAGACCGCGCTTGCGACCCCAACAGTGGGGGTGAGAGAAAGAGTGAGAGAGAGAGAGAAAGGGTGAAATAGAGAGAGAGAGAGAGAGAGAGAGAGAGAGAGAGATGGAAAGAGGGGTGAGTCGTCGTCGTTGTCGTTGTCGTCGTCGTCGTCGTCGCGCACCCTGCCAGCTAGTCGGTCGTTCTCGTATCAGAGTCTAGTCTTCCCCTAGGCACTCGAGAGGCCAGTACCTGTTTTTCTCGCATATAACCGAACACGCGCGCCTCTGTTACGATTTATTCCTATCTGACACGCGCCGATATAACGTTATCTCTCTCTCTATCTATCTATCTAACTATCCAACTAACTACCTATCTCTCTCTTTCGCGTTTGAAATTATTTAACTTAGCCTTTCTCGCCTAGGTTATTATTATTACTATAATTATAATTATAATATTTATTATCTATCTATCTATTAAACCTTCTCTTTATTTAAATAAGGATACAACATTGCGCACAATAAACTCAGATATACAATACAAAGATAGAAATAAATCAAGAGATAAATATTAATAGAGAGAGAGTGAGAGAGAGAGAGAGAGAGAGAAGAAAGAGAAGATGATATATATAGATACGTGGAAACGTATAAAAATTCTAATCAACCGATAACACGTTGAGTTATAATCAAGAATATAACATAAAGGAATATTATTGAAAGAAGATATTATTTCATAGGAAGAGACAATCCGAAATATTGAAAGATATATACAGAAGAATCAAAGAGAGAGAGAGAGAGAGAATATATATATATATATAAAGATATATAGTTTGTGTATATATGTATATGTGTGTGAGTTTGTGTGTATGTTAAGTGCGTGCGAGTTGGAAAGATATTAAAGAAAGGGGAAAAAGGGGAAACAGGGGAAAAGAAACAGAAAGAGAGAGAAAGAGAGAAGTAAATAAAGAAATTAATCTACAAAGTCAGTAAGAAAACACACATACTCCCCCCCTTCTTCACTCCACCCACCCCCAGGCCACATGCTCGCTCAAACCGTGAACGACACGCGGGAGAGCGAGCCGGATAAACGGAACGCGTGCTCCTCTTCTTCGATTTATTGTTATCGCTATTGTTGTCATTATAATAATTGTGATAATAATAATCATCAACTAAATTCTAATTATTCCTCTACCTTATCCTCACATTCTTCTTCTTTATCGTTATCTTTCTTATCCTTTACCTATTTGTCCATATTCTACCACATTTCTTCGTCCTTTCGTTCTTCGAACAAGGAACGAAGAAACCATAAGTGAATACCATAAATGAACTTTACGTAACCCCATAGTTGGAAATAAAAAAGAAGTTAGAATTGACCGAAGAGGAAAATTGTTATTTGTCGATGATATTTCGATCGGTGTGGAGGTGGTTGAATTTTTTCAAAACAACAACAACAACTATTATTATTATTATTATTATTATTATTATTACTACTACTACTGCTACTACTTTTTATTCTTATTATTATTCATCATAATTTTCATCTTTTCTCTGCGAGGTGCCTTAAATATAACGAGGTGCCACGATAAAGAAGATACCAAGATCCTTGGATAAGATTCGTTGAACCTTCGAAGACGAGGATTAATAATAGAACGTGAAAGAAATACAAAAAGAGATATAGTCAAAGAAATAGAAATAGAAAGAAGAAACGTTTAAACGCACATTTGACAAAGGATAAAGACGTTTATTATGAGCCTAAGGCATGATCTGCCTGAAAACCAGAGATCTTCCTCTTAATTAAAACAAAAATATTAAAATATATATACGTTGATATATAAGAAAGAAGATATAAGAAGATATATATATATACATACATAAACACACCATAACGCATTGATATATTTTTCTTCTAATTTTCTTTTAAGGAATACAAATTGGCGATTCTAGCCACGACAAAGATAACGAAACAATAATAGTTATTAATAAATAATAATGTTGTATTATTTATATCGATTGATAAGGAGTTAGACTCTATTGATAGTAAGTAAGTGGACACTCGTTAAACGAACAAGATCGCACTGCACCCGAAGAGAAAAGTTTAATTATTTCTATACCGTCTTAAGAAAGAATAAATAAATATATATATAGAAGAGGATAATACAGAAGAAAGAAGAAAATAAAAATTAAAAAGAGAGAGAAAGAGAGAGAAGAACATATCCCCATTAAAGATCGTTGACGATATAGAGGTATATTTTAATCATAATCGATTAAACCTAAGAAAATACAAAAAAAAAAAAATTAAAAAAGAAGAAATAAAGAAAAATCACGAAGAAGAATATATAAATATATACGTTCATGTACGTGTACACAGATGAGATACATACACATTACACACATATATAAATAAATATATATATATACAATATAAAATTGAAGAAAAAAAGAATCTAAAAAAAAGTGAGGGAAAATTAACTACGCGAAAGATAATCTGGTGGTAGTAATGCAATAGTTATCTCTCTGAAGTATTTAAGAATTAATATTTAACTAAATCGGGGATTAATATACACGATAAATAATAATAAAGGTTATAAAATAATAATAAGAAGAAGAAGAAGAGGAAGAGAATAATCTTTACGGATAATAGAACTACAAGGCACTTATTCTTCGAACGTAGAGAAGATCTTTCGTTGTTGAACTTTCGCGAACTAGCTGTGTGTTTTATCGACGAGACTGCAAATATGTACGAAGGAAGCATGGCTGCCGAACGACAGGTATGTTTAATCTAAGAAATCATCATCTTCGTTAACGATTATTATTAAACTAACGTTGTCCTATTCTCGAAAATATTTATTGGGGATTTGGGTTCTTATTTAAAAAAACAAAAAAAAAAAATATATATATATATATATAAATTATATACATGTAAAAATATTCAACACGTAACCAAATACATGTACATATAAATTTGTATATATTTTTATATATAAACATATGCAAAAATTAAATGTAATATCAAGTAAATAGAACAAGAAAGAGAGTGTGTGCTCGATTTTTAATTTACAATAATTCCTACGAATGTACAATTAATATCTAACAAATATACATAAACAAAATACAATGAAATAATATCTACGAAATGAGACAATTATTTAAAAAAAATTAAAAAGAAAATATATATATGTACATATGCAAAAATTAAACGTAACCAAGTAAATAGAACAAGGAACAAAGAATGTGTTGAATTTTTAATTTACAATGACTTATATACGAATAAACAAATAATATCAAACGAATACGTTTATGAAAAATTACAATGAAAGAAAATCTACAAACCGAGAGTTAATTATTTGTGAAAAAAAAGTAAAACAAAAATCAAAGTAAAGTAAAATAATTGTTAAGTGTAAGAATTATGGAATGAAAAGCAAGGTGTTGTTTTTCTTTTTCAATGAAAGAGAAAAAAATAATTATTTAAAACAAGCAACGTGGGATATAATCGAGTTGAAATTATTTTCCTTGGTTGATTTTCTTCTTTCTTTCTTTCTTTCTTTCTATCTTTTTCTTGGATAATAAGATTCTTTCGTTTTAATGAACAAACTCTAACGGTGATCATTCTTTACAACATAAACACGTTTGAAGATTTTAGAGAGAGAGAGAGAGAAATTGGTTACTAAGTTAGTTAGAATAGAATAATTAGAAAATCTCACAGACGAGATTACATTTATCTTAGAGATTCAAGTATTTTCTCTTCCTCTCTCTTCCTTCCTCTCTCTTTCTCTCGATATTATTCTCGATTTCGTGTAATCGATATCGTGTCCTGATATAAACACACTCTAGTTGGGAATTCAAACGTATTATTTCGTTAGGACTATCTGGAAAGAGAAACAACGACAGAAAAGAAGAAAGTTAAGTCAATGAAGAAACGAAAAAAAAAAATCTAACAAAATAGAAAAGAATAAAAAGAGGAATCTTAAAAGAAACCAACTTTCTCTCTTATTCGAGTAAAGGTGATTTTCAAATAACGAATCAAGATCGAAAAATATCGATCAACATTTACGATCCTCTGAAAGAAACTCGACTTTCGTCTTGGACGAAATAAAAAAAATAAAACTTTAAAATCCAGAGAAAAGAGAAAGAACTGGGGAAGAGATAAAACCTGAGAGAAAGAGAAAGAAAGAAAAAAAGATGAGAAAATGATACGAGTCCCGAGTCAGTTGGGTTGCTATTTTTTTCGAATCAGCATTTTTCGAATGAGAGAGAGAGAGAAAGAGAGAGAGAGAGGTCAACGACAGATTTTCTTATCGAATCGATTTTCGAGCTCGATATATCTCGTTTGATTTTTTTTTTGCCTATTCGACACGTTTTCTGCAGAATTTTTTCTTTCCCATTCCTTCTCTTTTTTTCGGGGCTCGTTTTATTCGGTTCTTTATTTTTTATTTATCGAAGTTTATATTCGGTCTTTTACTTTTCTTTCTTTTTATTCCACTTGTTATTCTAACGTAAATACACGTACACAAATAAACAAAAAAAATATATGACAATTTGTTAGGCAACTAGGATATGCAGGGATTAGTTTATAATATCGAGAAGAGTTTTAAAAGTTTCGTTTTTAAAAAATGATTCCCCTTCCTCGAATCGTAGATACGCATTTCATTGTCGCTTTAGTTTTATGTTACACCATCGGGTGCATCCACGTACCATTAATCTTATGGAGAGTAAATTTATTGCACTTCACTATTATTCTTACTCTCTTTCTCTCTCTTATTCTTTCTTATTCTCTCTAACTCTCATCCTTTTTCTTGGTTTTCCTTACCGCGAAATACATTTCCTGTGTATTCATAGTCTGATCATCATTCTTAATATGTAATTTTTCTTTAAACTCTTTCACATGAGTGAAATCGTTCCAATGAACGATATAATTAAGATTTGATATTATTATAATCATTAAATTAATAACTCGTTCTTTTCGTTTAATAAATATTCTTTCATTGAAACGTTTAATAATTACCACTACACACACACACATACACACATACAATAGAGTATTTCTAATAAACTAAACTAGTTAAAGTAATATAATAATTAAATATTAATTGTTTTTTTAAGATTGATTCTGTAGAAGTTACAAAAAATACTTCTCTGATTTTTCCTAGTAAAATAAAATTTATATATTCATTATGATGGAAGTTAAAAATTTCTTCAAAGTTAAATAATCGTTGGGTTAAATCGATTACTCCAAACGAACCGATCGATGCATTTTTCGATTTACGATTTGTAACGTAATTCCTAATAGAGACGGAATGATTAACTTCCTGTTGACAATTGAGAAAGATTACGAAACACTTCCTTCTATTTTTTCTCTATCTCTCTATCTCTCTCTTTTACCATTTCCTCTTTTGAAAAATTTCTAGTAATAGTCGTAGTTACGTCCTAAAGTGAATTCTTCCTTGTACAGTTCCATGCAATCTGGTTGATTCATTTTCTCTCTCACTTTCTCTGTCTTTCTATTTCTTTTTATTTTACCTGTCACGCAAACATTTACAGTCTATCGTTTTGATTTTCAAAGACTTTTATATACTCGTTTGTTCTTAGTTTTATTTATATTTAATTATTCCTTTATATTAATATAATAATAAAAATAATAATAAGAAGAAAAAAACCAAGAACGAATACAAATTTTCTATTTAATTCGATTTTAAATAACATTTGAGAAAATAATAATCATATTTTGTAGTCTTACAATCACGTGTTCACGTTATTCAAAATTTCCTCAAAGAGTTTATTTCTTTAAGTTTCGTGAACGAACGCTTCAGAAAAGAGAGAAGAAGAAGAAGAAGAAGAAAAAAAAGGATTCTCGTGACAGGCGTGAAAATTGCAAGTAGCTCGTCTAAACGGAATGCATAGCGAGTAGATCGTAATCGTCGAGTTTGTCGCGTCAGTTCTAATAACGTAACGTGTGTCTGCTCATAGCACGGTTTATACTACTTGCCCTGTTGTACACAGCACTTAACTGGGGAGGGATCTTTTATGGAACGTTTCTTTGAAAAAAAAAAAAAATAATAAAAAATAAAAAATCTTCTCTTAGTTTTATTTTAATGTATGATACATCTTCGTTATATATTTTCTACCTTTATGCATTTAGAAGACAAAAATTTATAACAAATATAATGTTCTTATTAAATATTAGATCATCTCAATAAGTTTCTTCATTATTTTTCAGGGCAAAATATTTTCTTTGTGTTGGTATTTTTTATGGTATATTTAATATTAGTAAAATTATATAAAATATAAAATATTAAATATTAAAAGTTAATGAAGAAAAATGGAAAAAAATTAATGAAACAACTTATATCTTTATTTCTAATATTATATATCAAATATACGATACCCAAAAATAATGATTATTATCTAAATAAATAATAATTCCTATGAAATTTCTATTTTTATATATATATATTATTTTTTATCTTTTAAATATGGCACGAAGTTTATAAAAAAAAAACCCGAATGCATACGTACGAGTATATACGTATATGTAAGTAATATTTGTTAAATTAGGAAAGGATGTAGAGACGTGGTGTAACGTTACCCGCTAAGTGGAAGTTGGGATTTTAATAATTCATAGCTACACATATATTCCTGTGTGCAAGCTCTTTCCTCTACACAAGTTCTTTCTCATTTAGGTATTGCATATATATATATAGTATATAGTTAAGTACATATATTTACCTATGTGTATATGTACTTGTACTTTACTTACATACATACATATATGTACGTACCTCGAAACAACGATGAGTATCCGTGTCGCTAAAGTATCGTTAGTCTTTCTCTCTCTCTCTCTTTCTCTCTCTCTCTTTCACTCACTTACTCTTTTACTCACTCACTCTCTCGTGAGTAATGTATAAGATCTAATGTAGCTCTTGGGAACAACCGTACGAGCTGTTTTCGGTTCATTTCTAACCGAGACACAATTGATCGAGAACGATCACAGAATGATCTTACAATCAGACAAGATTCCGGTTTCGTTTTCGTTTTCGTTTTCGTTTTCGTTTACGATTTCGTTTTCGTTTTAGTTTTCGATTTCGTTTTCGATTTCGATTTCGATTAGATTGGATTAGATCGCATTTCGTCGTACCATCACGTTTTCTCGACACTTTAACGGTTTATCTCGTGTCAGACATTAAATTCTTTTTCTACTAATTCGAGTAATCCAGGAAGCTTTTACGTTGATTGACTATATATCGATTTTATTTGTTCCATATTTTTCTTCTCTTTCTATTTTCTTTCTTTATTTTTTGGTTCGTTCGTTCGTTTGTTTTTTCTTTCTTTCTTTCTTTCTTTTTGTTTTAAACTACTACGCTCTCTCTCTCTGTTTAATGCAAAGTCTAATAACTTTTTTCCGTCGAGTGTCAGATCGTAATTATTAAATCGATAGATAAACTTTAATAATCGTTTAAGATGATTAAAAATCCATTTCAATGTTCAGTTATTCATAATTTGATAATTAGTGAATTTAAGATGATATATTTTATATATAAATTAATGATCGATCATCATATGATCAGATGATAAAATGTTGTTATTTTGTATGAATATAATTCTAAAGATAAATATTTTCACGATAAATCCTTATCTAGAAATCTAAGATATATATGGCCCCTAGGGGCGAAGTAGATCTTTGCTCTTGGGAAATGTTTTCTCCAAACGGAATCGAAGGGAAAGTAAAAAGGGAGGAAGGGATACAGAAAATGAAAGAAAGACAGGAAGGATGGGTGAATAGGGGAAATAGGGAAATAGGGGAACAAGAAGAGAGAGAAAGAGAGAAAAAGATTGACATCCACCTGTTTTTAGAACGTAACGATCGAATCGCATGCATTGCGAAATACGATGGTCACGAATATAAATGCGAATAGAAAGATCCTTCGGACGATGATGTAGGTTTCTCGAAGATTAAATTACGAGTTATCTTTTCTTGTTGCATTTAATGGAACGATTTAGAGTGCTATTTCATGTTCACATACAATAAACGGAATCCGAATGGCGTCATTATGATAAATGTTCTTCTTTACAATCTTTTCACGTAGTTATTATAGGAAATATCTTACAATTAAATTTTCATACGATGTTGTTTTAAAGGATCAATTATATTGTTTCGTTATAAAAATCATAATTGGTTTAATATCTTACTTTTTTTCCCTATATAGAGAAAGATAAAATTTTGTTTTGGTTTATAATTGATTACGTGCTTTACAATTACTTTTTTTTTTTAATCTCGTATATTAAAAAATATTAATTGCTGTATTCAATTGTCGCATTTTAGAGAATATAATTCTCGTGATATAAGATAATAAGACGTTTTGTTTCAATGTTTTAAACATTTTTGAAGTTATAATCCGAGTTAAATAATTTAGCCAAAAAATATTCACCTTTCCTCTTCGTTTTAATAACATAATAATAATAATAAAAAGAATAATAATGAGTGAAAATTATTCACCCCTGTGAACTGGAATTTATTTTGTTCAAATAATTTGCACAAAATTCATTGGTACAAAAATAATATTAATTTCACGAATTAACGTTAATGTTTATCGTTAAATGACAAATTAACTATAATGATTGTATTTTACATATAAGAAATATAAAATAATTAATATCGATGAAGTTAACGAACGAAATTGGAGACTCGTCATTTCAGTTAAAGGGATGCTTATTAAAGTATTCCATACTTGTAGATTTAATATTCTACATCGAATCGTTTTTATTCCAATTTAAAATAATGACGTTAAAATTGTGAAAAAAATTTATATCGAAATAGTTATTGAAAATTAATGAAAAGGATATAATAAATATCAATGATGTTTTTATCTCTCATATTCTCTTTCTCTTGATCCATTGGAGAAGCATTCGAATAAGAAAGTAAGACACTTGTTCGCGAACGTCTCTTGCCAGCGGGTCCTTCGTTTAAATGCGTTGAACAGAATAAATTACTACTACGTTGGTAGTTCGTTTAAATGTTAGTTTTCCTTTGGACGAGAAGAAATAAAGAGTAAATGAAGATGAAGAAGAAGAAGAAGAAGAAAATGAAGAAAATGAAGAAAATGAAGAAAATGAAGATGAAGAAGAAGAAGGAGAAAGACGGAATTGTAGAAAGGGTCATTATTCGTATTATTCAGCCTTTCTGAAAGAGAGTTAGAGAAGAAGAAGAAGAAGAAGAAGAAGAAGAAGAAGAAGAAGAAGAAGGAGAAGAGTCTCTCTCTCTCTCTCTCTCTCTCTCTCTCTCTGGTATATCTCACAGACACACATACACACACACATACATTTTCACAAGTAAACGAATAGTATTCTATTCTGCTACCTTTCTCAGGATTTACCGTATCAGGAGAAAGAAACCCTCGAGGTATGTCGTTTAAAAAGGGTCACCGGACGAGGACTGTCTTTCCTCCAGCTGTAATTTCGTACGGAATGAGATAAAAAGAGAGAGGGAAAGAGAGAGAGAGAGTAAAACGGGAGAAGAGTTAATAGGAGGATGAGAAGTGGTACCCGGTTAATTAGTTTCCATGCTGCTAGTCTCATCAATTTTTTTGTTATCTCGATATTAACGCAAAAGATCATCAAATTTTCTTCGAACATTTAAAACTACTGAATTTTCAATTTACATTATTGGTGTATAGATGATTGAAAGATACCGTGAAAATTGAGATAACTTTATTTTAACACACCAATGCTTATTTTAGTTTCACGTATCCTATTCACGTACTTTTATACGTTTAATTCATCTGTATGTTAATTTATTTTACTCGCTCTATTATTACTTTTTTTTTTTATATTTAGTATATATATGAGTATATGAGGAACTTGATTATAACGAGTTAAATAAAGATAATATCAAATGACGGTCAAAGCGTTAATTAATATTACATATCTCTTTTCTTATCATTGATTTTCCGTCCATTACTTTTTTTCTCTCCATTTTTTCTATACTAGTCTTGCTCTTTTATTTTCATCGAATTCGTGAAAAGAATTTTTTGAAATTAATCATCGCAGTTAGAGGTAAGAGTGTTTTTTAATTAAGACACCGAAGTAATCGTTAGTCAAAATATTCGAAAAAATTGATTCAACGCGATTTATTTATTTTTTTAATTATTGTAAAATTAATTTTACTGTCATAATTCTCGGCACGGATATAACCACTTCCTAATCGGAGATTCTAGTTTTTTTTTTGTATTCTTATTATACTTTAGTTTCTGTCTCTTTCTCTCGTTTTTTCGACGTAATCCGAACGCGTGGTCACGTTACAAATAATACGCTCAATTCTAACGTTTGTACCTTTTCATTCTCTCTTTCTCATTCGTTTTCTTTTTTTTTTTATTTCTTCCTTTTCTTTTTTTGCTTTCCGTTCAATATGCCACTACGGATCGGATGAAAAATATTGGCTTCGTTCCCATGGCTTTGTCCCTCGATCTGGAATCTAATCGAAAATTCTGCTCACGTTCTTTGCCGAGTCTATGTCTAGCAAAAGAGAAAGAGAGAAAGAGAGAGAGAAAGAGAGAGAGAGAGAGAGAGAGAGAGAGAGAGAGAGAGAGAGAAACGTGGTGTGTAAACCGGACCAAAAAACCGATTTTCTACGATATTCTTTGTTCCTTCCAAACGGATTCATCTTTTCGATAAATTACTCGAATTAAATGTTTTTATAACTTTTTTAATATCTCATTTGTGCAAATATTCTAATTTCCATTAATTCCATTCGCCCCCTCCCACCTTTTCTCTTATCCATTCTCGATAATTTTGAAAATCGTATAATCAAATATCATCATTTCATTTTATATCTTTGAAAACATCCACAGAAATCCATAACTTACTCATTTATTTAACCAAAATAAGACTGTACTTTTATTTAATTTTTATTTACTACACGATTCCTCTTGAGACAATTATTACTATCGTTAAAATAAAACTAATGTCTCTTAAAACGATAAAATATTTTGTCTAAAATTAAAATTAATATCAATTAGAAAGTTTAAATATTGAATTGTGTCGAAAAATCTGACATTGTCTTTCCACCAATTTAACATATTTCTAAAATATGTTTCTCTATAAAATAAAATATTCGAGTATTGTGAATTATATACAAACAAACAAACACACAAACGTATCGATTATTTCCAAATTTATAAAAGACAAGAATTGGGTACGAATATTTTAGTAGATTCACTTTATAAATATAAATACATATGTACATACATACATGTATACATATTTATATAAAAAAAAAAAGAAAATATTTATAATATATGTATTTATATATATTCCCTGGAGCATGTTTAGGGAAGCAAATTTGAAATGGTACCTCGAGCGGATTACAAACGAAAAGATTTGTCTGTTTGATAAACGTCGTCATAGTATTCGTCGTCATCGTCGTCGTAGTCGTCTCTTTCGTAGTTATTGTCACCGGTATATTCGTCGTACTATCGATCCGTTCTATTTGAGAAAACGAAGAAGCTCAAGCGCAAGAGAACTTAAACTTCACGTTTACGTATCTCCCTTTTCTCTATCTCTCTCTATTTTTCTCTCTTTTATCTCACTCTATCATTCTCTTTTATCGAACAATAGTCGTACTTCTACTCCCAAGTATAAGACACTCACTCTTGAAAACTAAATTTATGTAGTATACTTTTTCGGTTGGGGGTTATACGCGTTTCATCATCACCTTTTGCTTTCCACATAAGTTTATCTCGAATACACCCCCGTTTACCTTCACTCTTCTAACTATTCCAATTTCTCTATGACTATAATTTCTAGGTCACCTAAAAGCGATCTCTCGTTTTAGGACGATAATTATCGTGCCACTCGTAGTTTACAGCTCCTCCACTTATTTCCTTCACCTTCTCTCTTTCTCCCCTTTTTGACAACTCTCTATTTCTCATTTTATTTCTCTTTTTCTTTTTTTTTAACCTTTCAAATATTTCACTGACCTTTTATCGTCTCTAATTGTATGTATATGCATTTTTTACCTTTTTTTTTTTACGTTCAAAGAATATTTCAGTCGATTTAATGAACGATGGTATATATTACATTTTAATTATTATTTTTTTTAATATTTAACAACATTTTTTTAAATATTATATAAAATGTTGAAAATAATCTTCAAAGGATGGAACGAGAGATGGCATACATTTTAACGATATAATTTAAATGTAAATAAATATATATGTCTGATAATTATTTGAAATATTAAAAACTATGTTTCATCGAAAGATTAATAAGATTGTTTAATTAAATCAAAAAGAATTATCAAACGAGAATAAATATATATAATACTTGACAAGAAATGATTGGCACATAGAAACGTATAACATCGTTTTTATCATTGCATATAATAAAACATACGTAAGATAAAATTCGGTCTAAAAATTAATCAAAACGACTCTTAAATTTATTATGAACCAAGTTGCATATAAAAACATGAAGAGTATAAAAAACAGTAGCAGCAAACAGAGAGAGAGAGAGGAGGAGGAGGAGGAAACAAAAGCTTAGAAAACTCGTACGACGTGTAAAGAAGTCAACTGATGATCGTGTTAAAGCAAAAAAAAAAGAAAAAGAAAATATAAACGATAAAAAGGAGTGGGTGTAGTAAATTTAACGGTGGTAGGTTTTTGATTAATGCGACACGTACACGCCAGTTGGTATATTTTAAACGTTTAATGTGCTAAACGTGTGACACGATAAAAACCTACTCGAAACTCTATTAGATTTCAAACGTCAGATTCTAATTTCAAAACATTAATAACGAGAAGTATTATATATTTTGTTTCTTTCTTTTCTTTCTTTTTTGTTAGATAAATTTATAATCCTTTCCTATCTCTTTTTAATAAACGTCATCATGATCATCATCTCTCGAAGTATACCTTTTGTGTAAGATATTAAATTCTCAAATTTTTCTATATTTTTTCATAGGATATTAAAAAAAATTTGACAAAGAGAGAGAGTAGTATATTACATATGTATACATACATACATCATATATGAATATTCTCTTATGTGACTCACACCTCTCTATCTATATACATACATTACATACATATTTTATATAAATACATCTATGTATTCGTTAAGCGAGAGATAACATCAAACGTATATATGTTCTTTTTCGACAAAATTTTCCACCACGAAAATTCACGCTAACGAGAAAAAGAGAAAGAGTAAGAGAGAGAGAGAGAAGCAATAAACAAAGGATGAATATCATCCTGTATCCTGCGTTATTAGGACATATAAAAAAAAAAAGATGAAGAAAAATTGCATATAAAAAATATGAAAAATATTTCCCTCTCTTTCTTTCTTTCTCTTTTGCAGTAAAGAAAAAAAGAAATAGGAATATTAAATTCATCTTTGACGAGGTGGAATTTTTGTTAAGGAGATTTTTAATTGTTTTAACATTTTCGAAATGAACTTGAATAAATAGGAGAAAGTCGTGCTTGAGATCTTGATACCGTGATCTCAAAAGAGAGAGTAAGAGTGAGTGAGAGAGAGAAAGAAAATAAATCTTAATTTTCTGAAAACTCGAGAAAAGGACGATTTTCGTTATCGTCATAAATTTTTCTTTATTCCTTGACTTGCCTTCCTGCCTGCTTGCGTTTGCCTGTACGACGTAACCGCGTATAATTCTTTTCTCTTTTTTTTTTATCTTATTCATTCAACGTCCTAGTTGTTCCTTTTTGATTTTCATATAAACCGACTCCTGTAATGCAACGCACAAAAAGCATTTTTAAAACTCTTTCTTTCCTTTCTTTCCTTTTTTTTTCCCCACTTTAGGTTTCAAATCTTCAAGATCAATTCTCCTTCATATTTCAGCTAGTCATTTTACGAATTAAGAGTAATGTATATATATATATTTAAAATTCCATTTTCTAAATTCTATATTTAACAATTTTAATGATCGTACATATGTTTATTTCATTGATAAAATTTGATATTTAAAATGCATGCACATACGGTAACGTATATGAAATATTAAAATTTTATTCCTCTTGCCGAGATTGTATTGAAAATTCAATCTTTAATGAGAAACATAGTTTAATAATATGAAAAAGATCTACAGAATAAAATCGTTCTTGTTAAAAGTATACAATCGTATTAATTTGATCATAAGATTGTGATCATTTTAAGAAAATTTTCTTATTGTGTTTATATATCATCAATACACAGATCCTATGTTAATAATTATTAAACTATTAATTAGCAGTATTATTTAATATAATATTAGGTTGTCCAATAAGTTTTATATTATTTTACTAATATCAAATACCATAGTATTTAAGAACAAGATAATAGAAATCAAATCGTATATTGTTAAATAAAATATTATAATATAAAAAATACAACACATATAAAAAATATATTCTACTAAGAAAATTAATGAAGAAATTTATCAGATGACTTAATAAAACATTAGTATTTAATATAAATGAGAAAATATTGTTAATTATATAGAAATATGTATAATACTTACAACAAGGAACACGTTTGAAACACATCCAGTCGGAAACTGAGAAGAATAACAACTGAGAAGGGACTAACGATGACGAAAGGTTAAACTAATCAAAGGAAAAACGGTTATTCGATCTCGTTGAATATTTTGTTTATACATACGTCACTCTCTTAAGCCGGCTTTTATATTTCAATGTTGTTTATTTTGATTCTATTAAAAAATCCCGTTGTTGAACTTGTAAACACACATAGACTTTCGTGTACTTTCGGTGTACGTCGGGAGTACATTTTCCCGAAGGGGTATCAAATTTATTTCGCGTATACATGGAAGTATGCGTGTTTTTTTTTTTTTACTATGCAAATGACATATGCATATGTGTACGAATGTGTGTATATTGATGGAAAATAATATATACATACACGCACACGTGTATATGTTAGTTAAAAAATTAGAAAACATTTATTTTATGATTTATTACAGATTAAAATGATTGATATTATAAAATAAATTTATATTTGTAATCTATTGGAATAATTATTATACCGGTCTGTTATAAATTATATTAAGTATATCAAGTATTTATATATTTATCGTATTTTATCATATATTTACCTGCAAATATAAAATCACGTTACATCATATTCGAATATTAATGCGTCACTGTAAAATAGTTGCTTGCGTGTTAACTTTGAACATCAATAAGGATTATAAGGTTAAAATGGCTACGTATATGAATTATCGTACCTTCGGGCTAGTCTTCTTGCAATTCTCAGCAAGTAAACGTCTCTCTCCGTTTCATTCCAGTATACACAGTGTATAATCATATCTCTAAGAATATTTTTTCTTAATCGAAACTTCGACGTACGCGAGGTAACTAAAGATGTTTCTAATTATTTTATCATTGCTTCTATTTTTTTCTTATACAAATATATTAACGAATATAATACACGTAAATAATATCTCTTTGTATCCTAACTCTGTTATAACGTTGTTATTATTATTATTAATATTTTTATATAAAAGGATAGGATGAATTATTCTTTCGTATATCTGTGAAATCACTCTCTTGCAATAATTTTTGTTTAAATTAATAATTAAAACAAGTGCGTAACTAACGTCGAGAATATACAATCAAATAATTATTAATCTTTCTTACAACGAAATCTAATTTCATTCGATTTATCGATCAGAAGATGTTTTTTTCTACCTTAACAATCTATTTTTAAAGAAGATCAAAAATTTTGATCTAAACTAGGAAGATGTGTTATTTGTCGTCAACGATAATTATTCTTTCATGGTATATCTATGAAATCACTCTATTGGAATATTTTAAAAAAAATTAATAATTAACACAAGTGTGTAACCAAATTCGTGAATATACAATTAGATAACTTATTAATCGTTCTTACAATAAAACCTAATTTCGTTTGATTTATGAAACTTACGTCTTTTTGTACCTTCACAATCCATTTTTAAAGAAGATCAAAAATTTTGATCTAAATCAGGAGGACGTGTCTTTGTCGTCTACGATAGGGTGAATTATTCTTTCGTGGCATATCTATGGAATCACTCTTGGAATCCAATCACGGATAAACGGATTACGTTAATCCGTCCGGCTGTTGTATCCTTTGTTTATATAGCAACGTCGTTATAACCGGGACGTGGCACGATGCAATAACATCACTCTCTCTCTCTTACCTTCTACCAGTACTTCTACTTCTCCTTCTTCCCTTTTCTCATCTCTTTTTCCCCTCTCTTTCTCTCCCACCTTTATATATACTCTTCATCGCCTACAAACTTGTCCTTCATGGAATTAGAATTTCCTAGCGATGTAATCGAATCGACTCACTTTTCTCCTCCTTCTTCTTCTTCTTCTTCTTCTTCTCCTTTTTCTCTTCTCTTCTCTTCCTTCCTTCTTTGAATAATTCAAGATTAATAATATAGTTCGAGATTGCGGTCTTTTGATGCTGCTCCTTTCATTCTCTTTCACTCTCTCTCTTTTTTTCTTGTATTCCCAACTTTGGTAATACTAAACATTTCATTACACTCTTTATTATAATACCCAACTTGGGAATATTAATTTAACAAAGTAAACGTTATACTGAAAGTTGCTTTATCGAGAACGTATTAAAAAAAGATATCATAATTTTATATTACTTTATTTAATATTATAAGAATAATATATTTTGTCCTTTTTATTTCAAGATAGGAATATTCTGTTAATAGTATTGTGTCTTCAAAAACAAGATTTCAATACCCTGTATATACAAATGTGTGTATATTCATTTAGATCACTTTTAAAAGAAAACTTTAAGGGACATATTAAAAGTATTATTTTTTCAATTATTATTTTTGTTATAGAATAGTTTTACGTTCAAACGAGAAGAAAGGCTAAAATTTAGAAAATGTAATTAAAAAGATTAAAAAAAAAAAGGAAGTATTGTATTTTTTTTTTTTTTTAGTGGAACAACTATGCAACGTTGAGAGTATTTATATAGTTGAAAAAGAGAATAAAAGATAAGAAAAGAAAAATATTCTAAACAAACAACGAATAAAAATCCTAGAAAGATCAGAAGAAAGAAAGAGAGAAACATATATTTCTAATAAAAATTTTTGTTCCAATATTCGAGGAGAAAATATTTCAGAACGTGCTTGACATATATATATATATCGTTCTCTTTTTTTCTTTTTTTCTTTTTGTACCATTGCATTGAAAAATGTCCAGCGGGCATTCTGGAAAATATTCTTCGTGGGATATCCGTTTCACCCAACGCGACCATAGAAATTTTCGTCTTTTTTGTTTTCTTTCTTTCTGAGCTTACCCTTCTCCAAGATACGCTTGAAACCACCAATGATTTTTTTTCTTTCTTTCTCTTCCTGTTTACCTTATTCTTTTCTTTTTTTCTATTTTTCTCTTTCACGCGAGCAAGTAATTATCATAACGTCGATAAAATATTTATGTTCAATTGTAATATTTATTCTCGAGAAAGAATATTTTCTGCAGATTGCCAATAAATAAGATTGTGGTCAATTTTGAATGAGAAAATAGAGATATATTTTATTATTATTATTATTTATTTATTAAATATTATATATTTCAAAAATTATCAATCTAAAAAAAAAAGTAAAATACTAGATATATAAAATATTTTTATTGTTGATATTTTGTTTATTCGTGCGAAATGGAGAATGATCGAAAACAAAAAGCAATTAAATAAATATTGGAAATTCCTATGAACTGGACCAATAGGCTGGTAAATGAATAAATTCATCCGTCTATCTCACTAAACAATTTTTAATAATAAAAAAAAAATAAAAAACTACAACTACTGTCATTTATTTAAATTCTAAACTATTTAAAATTCTTAAATTATACTAACTCATCCAATATTCCTTTATAAAAATTGATTCGACAATTAAGTAAATTTAAGTTTGATAGAATAAAAATTGACCTTCTTTCGGATTATTAAAATTCTCCAATTAGTTGAAAGGAAAAAAGTAAAAGTAAAACTAGAAGAAGAAGAAGATGAAACGCGAGAACTGAACGTGTTGTATTTTTTGGATTTTGTCGGTTGAAATAAAAAGAGAAATAGAAAGAGGGGAACCTTCATTGTTATGCATATAATCAAACTATAGTTGTTCACTCACTCTCTCTTTCTCTCTTTCTCTCTCTCTCTTTTTCTCTTTATCCTTCAAAGCCCTTAATTAACGCAAAACCTGAATATTCATTCCATACCCACAGGATTCGACGATGACCATCGGCTTTTCTCATCGCAAATTGAAGCGCTTTTAACAAAGAATCAAAAGCCGGAAGGCATCACCAACCAAAGTACGGCCAATTGACTCTACCCCCGAGTGTTTGCGCGATTTTAGATTTCAATGCTTCAAGCCATTCCCACGCTTCAATTTCTCTTAAAACGACGATCATGTTAAACATTGTTTTTCAATATCCTTTCCTCGTTTTTTTTTCCCTCTTCTATCCTTCAATCTCTCGTATTATCTGTTAACGTTTATCCAAACTTTGACCGTAGAGAGAGAGATACACTTTTTGATATAAATGTAATCGTTCGTTGTTATAATTTATCTCTCTTGTACCAATCAGAATAAAATACACATATATATATTTATTTACATTAGTTCAACCCACGTAAGTTTCTTTTTTACATTTTTAGTATAAAATATTCCTTTCGTGTTGTAGTTTTGATATTATTTTACTTTACAATATATGATTTCATCTCCACATTGCCATATTCATAACACTACGGTTTTTCATATTTATAAAATAAGGAAGGTGAGAAAGAGAAGAGAAGAAGGGAAGATGAGTGAGAGAAAGAGAGGAAGAAAATAAAAAAAAAATCTTTGGAATTTTTTCTTTCCCAACAACGGACATGTTAACATATATGATAGAAAACTGGAAGTTCGTTCGGTAGATCTCTCGACATTCTTCTGGTAAAACAATAGCTTTTGGTCCACACCTTTTTTTTTTTTCTCCCCCTGTTCCTCTCTCCATCAACTGACTTTTCTTTCTCTCGTACTTTCATTCGTTCATTCCTTCCTTCTCTCTCTCTTTTTCTTTCTATTCTCGTCGTTGAGAAGAATCGTCTGAAAGAGGCAGCACCCGAATGCATTGTCTAATTGTATGGAAAATGCATCGTAGATGCGTCGTCGTGAATTCAACGGCTAGACTACTAATGGTGTTACATGATCCCTTTCTCTCTCTCTCTCTCTCTCTTTTTCTACAACAACGTTACGTTGTGGTTGCGTTAGAAAGAGAGAGAGAGAGAGAGAGAGAGAGAGAGAGAGAGAGAGAAAACAGAATATTAATTGGAGTTAAGATAGTGGTTCTGTAATTTTTTAATTACAGATGTACGAGTCTTATGTTACGACTTGACTCGAATTTAACCATAATTAATATTATTATTTATCTTCTTGTTTTTTATACTTAATAATTAATTAATACGTTAATTAAGCAGACTATTACAGATATTTAATTGGATTCTTTTTTTTTCTAATTTTTTTTTAATTAAATATATAATAATTAAACTTAACTCAAAGTTATATTAAACAAATATATAATTATCGTACAATCGATATAAAAATCATATCGAATGAAATATACGTTTCTTGAATAATTTGGTAATATTTTGTGTTCCTAATAATTAATCCCTCAAATTTCAGTATTGTAAGAATAATATTTTTGTTAGAAATTATTAATTTTATTTTTTATTTTTATAAAACAGTCGACTAAGAATTGTTGTTACGTAAGAGATGATTTACAACCAGTAAGGGTTGATATTAACGTTAATTATATTATACGAACGTATTTATCGATATAAATAGATTTTATAATTATTTTAATTATTATTAATATTATAAATATTTTTCTCCTGTTGAATTTTCTTATCTAAGAAATTATACGCGTTGTGTTATTCGTTGAGTAGAGAACGTCTTATCAAAGAATGTACCTCTTGCATCGGATGCTACGACGATAATAAGGCCAACGTGACGATGCAAATTCTTTTTATGCCTTGTGCACGCAGAGTACTTAATGTAGAAAATAAAGTCGAGATCTGAGCTCGAGGATGACTATGGGAACTCATTATCTTGAGCTCGTTTGTTCATCGTAGAGATTTCTCTGGATGTTGAGTGGAAAGAAAAATCGTGTATCGTTAATTAAAGTTAATGTTAATTACTTATTTTCAATCATTTTAATGGTTTTCCCCTCTGTTCCAATTTCATGTTTACCTATATTACATATTTTTTATACTTTATTCAAATAATCTTTATAAGAATTATACGTCTGGATATTTTTGTCCTTAAATCTTTTATTTATCTTTTTAGTTGTAGAAAGTGAAGAAGATGATTGGATAATTTTAAATAGATTAAAAATTAAATTTTGGTTTTGATTTGTTTAATATGAACAGATGTTTAATTTGGTTAAATGTTTTAATAGACTTTCTTATTAACCTTTTGCAGATTTCTACGCTAGTGTCGCACAGAGAACGGCCGCTATGTTCGGACCGGAGTCTTCGTGCCGTGGCCAGGGTAGGACAGGCAGTAAATTTGGCGGTCGAAAGGTTCGTCACCGTTGGCGAGACCATCGCCGACGACAATCCCGAGATCAAACAGGACATGTACGAAGCTTGCAAAGAAGCCAGAGTCGCTGGTAAGACTAATTCTTTTTTAAATAGAATTTACTTCGATGTGATTATTTTTTGTTTATTTTATTTTAATATTGTTTTATTTTTGTCAAAACATTTAATAATATCAAGGTAGAAACATATTCCATTGATCATTGAAAACAAGGTGATATTTTTTGCACTATCACAATTTATCGAATAATACTCGTCAAGATTTTCCAACCCTTTCAAATACGTTTCTTGTATAAAATCACAATATGGGAAGAATCGTAAAGGACAGAATAGAAAGAAAAGAAATCGTTGGTTGTTCGGTATTTTCTTTCTTACTTTCTTCTTCTTCTTCTTTTTCTTATTTTCTAAAGGAAATAGAGAATCTACATAACACGAGAAAATAAAAGATATAGAAGAAAGATAGTCGACGAGAGAATGTTGAATGGGTGGTAAAATAAGAAAAAGTAGAAGAAGACTCAGAAATATAAAGAAAACAAAATAAAGAAAGGAAAGGGGTAGTGATTGAAGGTTGTTCGGTAAACATATATCCAGTATCTATCCACGTATTCAGAATTCAAAAAAAGAAGATAAAAATGCTTTAGGCGATGTAAAAGACTGTTTGTCATTGGATTTTTCCTGACATATCAAGTTGAAAAAGCATTTCGTCGAGATGCATTGATGTACCTATCATATTGTGTCACCCTTTCTCTATCTTTTTTCTTTACTGACATCATCGAAAAAGAAACAGAAAAATAAAAAGTAGTCAAAGAAAAATAAGAAGAAGAAGAAGAAGAAGAAGAAGAACTAGTCTCTTTCTCTTTCTCTCTCTCTCTTTGTGCTTTTAAAAAAGTTTACTAGAACGTATTGCTTCAACTACGTGCAAAAGTCCTTCGTGAAAGTTGAAGGGCAGAGCCAATAAGCTTTCGATAGGTTCGAGAGAGAGAATATTCCGAAAGTGCATCCTTAACATCTTTTGACCTGAAGGTTCCCTACTTTCTTAGAAGAACAAGTAGAAGAAAAAGAAAAATTAGAAGAGTTTAATTAGATTTCTTATAACGATAAGAGCACAACAACAATGGAACGTTGCTAAAAGTTTGACAACTGTGACAAAATTTAGGTTCGTTTAGATAAAAAACAAACAAGAGTTCGATATAGTATTTTGTTTTCCTTTCATCGTGGTGGTATCTTGTTAAACCAGACATGTATAATGATCGAAAGTTTTTGAAATGGGAATTACACGAAGGAAAGAAATACAATGAGAAATGTAAAAATGATTTGCTTTAATATTTGGATACGTGTAGAAAAAATTATCTTATACCTTTCAATATACTTAATCGTAAAAATTCTAGTGGCACGTGTAACTATTGTTAACAACAAACAACTGACATAAATTAATTTAGTCTACTTTATAAATAAACTCCTCATTTTTATCCCTTTTTTTTGTTATTTCGTTTTGGTATTCAAACAATTTTAATATCTTTAAATATATTTTAACATTTTAATTATAATTCCAATTAATAAATAACCAATCGATTACTATACTTTTCGAACTATGATTCTCTACTCTCACTGTATCTCTCTCTCTCTATTTCTCTCCTAGTGGAATCCGAATTTAGGTTGAGTAATCTAATTTACAATGCGCCGTTTATCTCCCTTTGAAATCGAAGGAAAATCCACTGAGCCTGGTGGTGGTCGTTTGTGTTCAGTCCGTAGAGGGAGATACATCTCTTGTCTCTCTTTCATCCTCTCCCTTTCACCCTCACCTTCTCGTTTCCTCGATAAGTAGAGAAACTACTCTCTCTCTCTCTCTCTCTCTTTAAACGTATATCCTCAAATCTCTGCATTGCCACGTTTAAGGATTTCGATTTCTCTTCTCTTCCTCTTCAACGTGAAAAAGAGTAGAAGAAAAAACAAGGGACATGCCCAAGAGAGGGCAGATAAAAAAAAAACGAATGTGAATTTTCATCGAGATTAATGTCCTCGGATCCTTCTTTCCTTCTTTCCTTTTTCTTTTTCTTACTTTACGTAGGTTAGTATGTAAGTAAGTATATAAGTAGATATAATACTTAATAATTCTCCCTTTTTCTTCTTCTTTCCATCTCTTTTTATCTTTCCCTTGAGCCCTCTTTTAATAGCAAACGATCGTTTAAGCTCGCCTTTACTGCATTTTATCGAGTCCTCGTGTATTTGACGGAATACTGAACAGGAAAAAAGAAATTATAAAAAAAAGGGAGATAGAGAGAGAGGGAAAGAGAGTAAGAAAAGTAGAAAGAAAAAGAAAAGTTTGTGGGTTCTTCTTCTTCTTCTTCTTCTTCTTCTTCTTCATTTAGTGGACGGTTCATGTGGAAGGTAAGTTGAACGTGATCTCCAACGTGGATAAAAGTAAGAGAAGAAGCTCGTAGATAACGTTTCTTACCTCCATTGCGATATATACTTTTGGCAAACGATCGCATTTTTCCTCTTTCCTCTTCATCTTCTCTTACTTTCTCTCTATCTCTCTCTCTCTCTCTCTTTTATATATATTTCTTTCATTTCTTTCTTTCGCTCCTTCAAATGGCACCGTTTCAAACGTTTTAAAACGTTAGGGGTTAAGTGCTGCGGTATAAACTCCAAAAAAGGAGGTAAAGAATGAATAAAATGCATCGTAGATTAAAAACTAAGCGTGAAAATATTGAAAGAAAAAAGAAATGAAACGGAGAGAAGAACAATTGGTGTTGGTTAAATCGAAATTAATTGAAATTCTGAAATATACTTTTAAAGTCAGTCTCCTTGATTCTTTTCACTCTACACCTTCCCTCTCCCATCTCATCTTTCTCACTCTCTCTCTCATTCTTTCCTTTCCTGTTTTCGTCGTTATTATCAATCTACATCGATGAGAATTTATCTCTCACTCGAGATCGGAATCCTCGAGTGAACCTCATAACGAAACGGGGAGAGATGGGACTAAAAAAAAACGATGAAGAATCTTTTTTTTCTCCCCTCTTTCTTTCTTTCTTTTTTTTTTTTTATTTTCTCTCCCTCCTCTCTCTTTTCTTCTTTCCCCCTCCCTTTTTTTGTCTCTGTACATCCATCTTTCTCTTTTTGTATTTTTTTTTTCGCGAAAGCTGTGTCATCTCGTCTACCAATGAAGAAAATGTATCGAACAAACCACGTCGAAGTATAATTTTCTTCGTCAGAGTCTGTCTCTCTCTTTCTCTGTGTATATCCACTCGATCGCGAAAGAGTACTCGACTATTTTTATCCCACCAGTCTCTTTCTCTTTCTCTCTCTCTCTCTCTTTCTCTGTACCTTTTAAGATCAGGTCAAGTCAATGTGCAAAACATTTATTAACCCCAAAGCAGGTTTCTAAGGAACGACGACATGCGTATATATGTGTTGGTAGAAATTAGGTATAGTCGATTCGGTTGGTAGGTAGTGCATATATATTATAGTCACGCCCGGATTTCAAGGATATTGGAACGTGAAAATTCATACCTTCGATGAATAAGAAAGGAAAAATAGAATGAAAGAGAAATAGGAAGAGAAAGAAATTGAGAGAAGAAGAAAAAGAAGAAGATAGGTTCGTGATATATTTCAATTGAAAGTGTAATTTCTCTAGAATCTATTAATCCTGACAATGATTGATAAATTACAAAGATAAAATAGATTATTTTAAATCGATAAACTAACGATTATTATATATTAATTGTGTATATATTTTTTTAAATTTATTTATTATGATAACAAGTGTGTGTGTACTTTTAAATCATATTTTTTAATTATAATGATGTTATAGTTTGGAAGATTGTTCACATTTTATTGCCAACGATTGGTTTTATTCGTATATTTATAAATGTATTTATTATTATATATATTTGGTAAATCATAATCAATATTTTTGACGAGTAACAAAGAAGAATGAGAGAGAGAGAGAGAGGAGAGTTCGTGACATTTCAATTATTATTTCATCCGAAATGTGGGATCAATAGAATCGAATGATCAATCTGTCAATGGATTGATAGACAATATACGAGTATATTAGTAAATCAACATATGGTGTTATTAAAATTGTATAAGATTTTTTATTAATTCGATATAAATATATTCCAGAATTTATTTTAATTATTATAATAGATTTAATTAATAATTCTTATCAAATAATAATAATAATAATAATAATAATAAAGCACTAGATTATTATATATATTTTCGGGGAATATGTACCTGTCATAATTATTATCCACCTATCAGGGTTTTAGTTATTCGAAATAAATATATTACCTCACGTTATAATATGCGTAGGCAGAGTCGTAAATGGATGTAAATTTGCATATATCTTTCGAACCATCGAAAGATCGATTCGCTCATAAACGTGGAATTTGTACGTACGAATAGTCTCCTAGTCAAACTAATTGAAATAATCCTAAAAGAATGCGAATAATGCGGGCGAGTGTATTGGGTATCGAGTAAGCAAACGCGTGCGCGCAGGGACATGCACATGCACATGCATATGCACATGCACGAGTGCATGATTACGATCGCATTGTGTCTAATACATTTCTGTTATATATCTGGAATATTTAATAAACTGAATATACTCACATTGGTGCATTTGTAATAAACTGGATTTTGTGAGGACGTGTATCGATTAATTTCTGATCACAACTCGAGTTAATAAACTTTTCTAAAGAAACAAAAAGAGAGAGAGAGGGAGAAAACACATATTTTGCCAAAAATATTGTTCTTTTAATTGTAATTAAAATAAAATATTATTTTCTTTTTTAAATACTATAAAGGGATAAAGTTAAACAATAAATATTGAATTGGTTGAAAAAAAAGTCAGATTTTTTTACCACAATTCAAAAGAAAAATATGACATTTTTGTTCGCGTGGGATTCAAACTAAGCAAAGATTTTTGAAATTGACACTACATTAACGATTGTCAAAGTCACGCGATCAGATTTACTGACGTAAGTGCATAACACAGCTTCTTTTAATGTAAATAGTACATTTTACAATAAATAGTATAATACTATAATAATGCAACAATACATTACAAAATAATGTTCATTTCATTGTTATTTTGATGCAACCTTAACACATACAAGAAACACTATTATTACTCCGATTGGGATTCATCGATATAAAATAAAATAAAATAAAATAAACGCTATCGCGCTGTACTGGTTGGGTTTTTTCGTACTCGTTTAAAGAAAACGCGGTTGCTCTATTTGGGATTCTTCAACAGTGTTTTTTCAAAACCCCCTAGGACTCAAACGGTTAATGACGATCGTTAACAATAGTGGTACAGTAGTGGGGAAAGGGAATTATTGATTATGCGACTCTTGGTTAGAGAGGGAACACATTCTCTTTCTTGCTTTCTATTTTTCTCTCTCTCTTTCTATCTGTCTGTCTGTTTGTCTCTCTCTCTCTCTCTCTCTCTCTCTCTCTCTTTGGTTATGCGTCTCATTCATTTTATATCTGTCGTTGGAAAAGGGCATAAAAGTAGAGAAAGACCAAGAGAGGCATTTCTCTAGCTCTTTTTTTTTCTTTCTTCTTCTTCTTTTATTTTCCTTTTTTTTTTTTGCCGTAGAACGCGGTCAAGGTGTTCGCATACTTGCACTTGGTGATACATACTTCGATCTGCATAAAGAGTCATCTCTAAGGTTTCTTTATCAAGGCGACTGAACTGATTACGTTTGTCCCCGTGATATCGTTTGTAAGAATAGTCTAACGTAACTTTGTATAATATACGTGTGTATATTTACCCTAACTCTAACGTATCCTCTACTGTTAATACCGTATACATGATGTATTAAAAGTCATGGATCAAAAGATAGAAGGTTATATGAAAAATGATTTTTCGATCAAGCTTTATTACGAGTTTGTAAGATTTTTTTTTGACGATATTTGAAAAGGTATTTCTAGAAGATGAGGGGGGAAGGGTTGTTAATATATCTTACACTTCATCAAATTTACAAGAAAATTTACAATCTTACTTACATGTAATAAAAAAAAATTGGATATAAAAATCATATTTTTTGTTGTTTGTTTTGACATTAACGTATACAAATATATATTTTTTTAAAAACCATAAAAGAGAATTGTCATTTTCTTTTGATTAACTTCTGTATAAAATTCTTCGAGTTTTGTTGGGAAAAAAAAGTTCTATTTATTAATATAACAAATCCATTTAAATAAAAAAAAAAGATAAAAAATTCCTAACGATTGTATTTGTACTTTTGTTACTTTATTAAATTTTATTTTATTTTTTTTTTTGGATAAAAAGTCACGTGTACGTAGAAAGTATTAATAAAGAGAAGATTAAATGAGATCATGGTATCTTGCTAGCCATTTTGACGGCATCTTTCATGCCTGACTCTAACTCTATCGGATCTATTGGATTCTTTATGGAACCGTTCACATAAAGGTTTCCGTCTTGAGTAATGAATCGGAAGACCCTTTTCCCATTGAAGCATGGTGAATGGCTAAGATATATTATACGAGTATATACTTTAGAAGAAAGAACAGAATCCACTGATACGTCCTTTTCGTCATCATCTTTTCTTACTAACCGCAAAACTCAACTTAATATATCAAGTTTATTTTATCTTAAATATTATAAATACGGGGTACTATTTTCCAACTATCGAGAAGGTTAATTAAACATTTTCTTTTGTTTTAAATGATATGAAAAATGAATGAAACATACTTTGATTGATTTAAGATAAAAATTATTGAATAACAATTACCATAGGTGAGCGTAAGATAAACAATAAAATGAGAAACAACGAATAACGATTACAAAACTTACATTTAACGAAGTGTCGAAATATAATTTCATCCTTGAGAGAAGAAAAATTGCATTAATTCTGATAAACGATCGACAGGATGGGATACTTTGTGTATCTTTTAAAAAGGACTCAGTGAACCATTATCTTTCTAAGTAGGCTACAAAAGAGAGACAGAAAGGAAGAGGACAGAGAGATGGTTTACTGTACTTGTTAGTAAGTCCTTTTTACTTACTTTTCTTCTCTTTGTCGATACATCGATCGTTGCCTTGGAAATCCGTCGAACTTTTACAAAGAAAGAAAAGTTCCTGGGACAATAAAAAAAAGGCAAAGAAAAAGAGAGAGATAAAAAATATGAAATTGATTGACAAGATAAAAGACTATTAAGGCCATCGTTAAACTTTTCGTTTGAATCATTTTAAGATAACACAATATTTGTAAGTAATAAAAACTTGTACAAATATTACAAATCATAATAAAATATTTAACAGATTTATTGTCGCGTTTCGTGTGTTTGAATTTCATTGTAATTTTAATTTTTATAATTAAATAATCGTTTGTGGAAAGGATTTATCTTACTGGGCGTTCTTACATGGCATTCATTTATGTATGGAAAAATCGATATGTAAAATCGTTTTGTATTAATCAAATAAATATTTTTTAATTTATTTCTATATATCTATGTATTTTCTTAAAAAAATTACACTTACGATTTTTGGGACGAGATAAAGTAGAAATTTATTTTTAGTATATATCCTTTGTAAAATCTGAAAGATAAATGATAAACCACAACTACTAATACTATTATTATATTTAAATATACCACAATTGTGTATTTATTCAAGTAATAAATTTCAAAAAAAAAAAAAATACAGAACTGGATATAATTGAAAAACTATAAAAGTTTAAATCTAGTTAAAACTTGATATAAAAATATATAACATAATCTTATATATAAAATACTTTATCAAGTAGTTCGAGAAATTTGTTGAACTTATTAAAAAAGGATTAAACTCGTTAAAAAAAAGACTATCCGTACGAAGATAATTTTATTACTTCTTTAGGAAATAATTTTAATTTAATTTTTCTCCAAGAAAACGATTCAAACTTTCTCTCTCTCTCTCTCTCTCAGTGTGTTTTTTTTTTCTTCTTCTTATATATAATAAAATTTTACTCGTTCCTTTCTTTAATATAGTAAAGTTTATTATATTATTCTTTTTCAATATTCTCCTTTCGTTAAGTACACGAGTTTTCTTTTAAATATTTTTTTTTTGTATTTTCCACAACGGCACGCGCATTCAAAGCTTCGCCATAATTGGCAATGCACGCTAGGTGCTCCGGTTGCTTATGTCAGAGAGTAGACCACAAATTGGCACTTCGCCTGTTAAACGTCTAATTACAAACGTACAACCTACTCTTGATTACGCGAATCATCATTCGTGGGGATTTTAAAGTCTCGTTAATTCAGTCTTACTTCGAGGGTAACTCGTCGAAATCAACGAGTTCATTTTTATAAAAGGTAAAAGAGATAAAATGATAAAATACATTCGTTCTATGAATTTAATGAAAGAAAATAAATAAAAGAGAGAGAAAAAGATGTAAAATGTTCGAGTTCGCGTAAACGTAATTCATTTTCTTGTTACCTTTTTCGGTCAGATGAATTTTTCTCGTTTGAAAAAGAAAAGGGATGAGGGGGAAGGGAAAACTTAACGGAATGAGAAAAATATTCTCGAATATTAAATGGAAAATAAATGCAAAGAAATAAGCGTGAAATTAAAATTTTTTTTTCCATATCATTGATATTCTCTTCTTCGAATTATTTTCTTTCTATGAAATTTTTATGAAATTTCTATGAAATTCCTATACGTGTATAGAAAATATTTACAAATCATTCGTTATAATCGATTCTCTATTGACGATATAAATTCAATTTTATTCATTTAAATAAATAATTTATAATCTGTATTTTATTATCAAATCATAAATTTAAAATCTCTAAATTCGAAATCACAAGAAGAATATTAATTAAAAAATCTTTTCATTTATATCCATTGAAATTCCATTAAAATAATTTCTACGATACGAGAATGGAATATGAATTTTTTTGAATCACATTGATAATTAATATATTTAGATAAATTCATAGATCGAATAGAAATTAGAATAAACGTTAATGTGTAATTTGTCGTATAAATGTCATCGGTATTAATGAAATGAAGTAGAATCTATCAACTCCCCTACCCCCTATTCCATCTCACCATCACGAGGATGAAGAATTTAATCGTTGTAAATTGCATTTCATTACTTTGTTCGTCATATCAATTTCAATAATTATACAAATATCGTACTCTTAAGCCAGATTGATCAACTTGTACGATTATATAACGCAAATATATATCCACGGATTATAATTATTATTCGATGATAATCTATTATTATCATGATCAATCCTCTTTGCATCATAGTGATGATGAGAAATTCGCGGTCTGTGGGCTAGCATGTGGTTTATTTTTTAATTACTTATCTACTGTTCGTAGGAAACATTATGATTCATTAGGTAAAGTGTACAAACTATTTATTTTAGCAAAGAAGAAGAAAAAAAGAAAGCTTTATCGATTTAATGATGAACGATAATTATAATAAATGTTGTAATTTTTGTAATTATTCAAATATAGGATATGTTTTGCCAATATATTTCAGTTTATTTAACGATGACCAAAGTTTAATATCAAATTTAATTTTATATCGGATATAATAAATATTATTTAAAAAAAAAATAATAAAGAGATCACGAAGTTGATTAAAAAAAAAAGAACAAATTTGATTATGTTTCAGGTTCGGCGATAGAAAAATTATGCGAATGTGCTATGGAAGACAGTTTAGCCGATCGAGGATCGGTTGTAAGAGCAGCGAGATGTCTTTTGGGTTCAGTCACGAGAGTCCTTTTGTTAGCGGACATAGTCGTGGTAAAACAATTGCTATTAGCGAAGGACAAGGTTGCCCGTAGCCTTGGACGCCTCGAGAGTGTCTCGAACTTCACGGAATTCGTTAAAGCGTTCAGCCAATTCGGTGCGGAAATGGTTGAATTGGCCCACCTTACTGGTGATCGTCAGGTATTTAATATTTTTATCAAATAATTATATATTCTCGACAAACAATCATAAAACGTTTCTTTGAATAAGGTCGATTTATTTACGAATTATTTTAACTAATATTCGATTGGTGGAAAAACAATGTCGGATTTTTCTACTCGATTGTATTATTTCTTTTGGATCATTTGTTATAGGTGTTTGTTTGTTAATTGGTTTTTTTAATAAAGTTTCGATTGTTAATTATTCGTAGAATGACTTGAAGGACGAGAGACGGAGGGCTCAAATGGCTGCTGCTAGACAAGTTTTAGAGAGAAGCACGATGATGCTGCTCACATCCAGCAAAACGTGCCTGAGACATCCGGAATGTCCTTCGGCGAGGGAGAACAGGGACACAGTTTTCTGTCAAATGCGAAGAGCGATGGATCTAATACATTACGTGGTCAAGGATGGTGTCCTCGATTGCAGTGAATCTCAATCTTATCCCAATTCACAAGTAAGATATTTTTATTTGTCAAGTATTCGATTAACCAATTTCATAATATTTCATATCTTTAAATAAATACCAGATTAGTATTTTTTTTTATATTAAAAATACCGACATTTATTTATTGGTTAATTCAATACTTTCATCATCCTTCTTAGGAATACCTACATATCAAATTGAAATTCTTGACAGAAAATATTTATCGAAAGCTTATAATATAAAGTAACAATAATAATAATAATAATAAGAGTTAATTTTTATAACAATTTTTTGTAACATCATTTCGAAATCATCATTTATTTTCCATCCAAATCGAATCATCCCCATTTATCTTTTTTTTTATTATTAAAAATTGTAACACGTATCTATGAAACAATTCTAAGCTGTATTATAACAGTGATGACATCGAGAAAATGGTTATTTCGCGTGATAAATCAAAAGTAACAGTATACCAATTTATCCTATTTATATAAAGAAAGGAAAAGAAAAGAAAAAGAAACAAAATTCGCGATGATCGTTAAAAACAACGTTGTGAAAGAGATAGAAAAATAAGGTCGAGGAAAATACATTGAGTTTTTTATTCTTTCTATCTCGTAGCTTCGAAAATGCGTTAGTTTGAGTTTTTTCTCTTACTATATAAAGCATATCGCCAAAAACATGACCTTTCGAAATCCTTCAGTCGTGATGGCGCCGAAACTCTGACATAATTTCTCTCTTTCTTCCAAAAACAATATATACAGGGTGTCCTATATAAATCCACTTTATTCCACTGAAATATACCAGAATTATATTTTGTTAAAGCAATATTATTCACAGTAATACCATAGTTGATAAACAATATTGATTATTATCGATTTACAAACTTTTATATTCAAATAAAATCATAATTTGATTTTTATTATTTTCTATTTATATTTTATTCTATTTTAAATGACGTTACTTGAATAACACAATATTTTGCATTATTTTTCATTTCGTTTGAAAATAAAATATTTATTATTACAATTTATCTTGAAAAATTATTCCCTTGATGAAATCAATATCTAAAAAATTAAAAACAAATTATTTCTAATTCTTCACTTTTTCGTTTTATTTATTTATTTTTATTTAAACAATAAAGTGAATTTCGGTACACTCAATATGTATATATTTATATAACATAAACGTATATTTGCGTACGTAGGAAAGATAATAATCGATTTGGAAATGAAAGAATGAATACTTTTATTTGGGCAATAAATCTGACGTTTTATTGTAAACTAGCGTGTGAAATGGTAGTTGTAAATATATACATACATATATATGCATATCTATTATTATTACTATTATTATTATTCTTCTTCTTCTTTATCATAGTCATCCTTTTTCTCTTTTTCATTGGTAGAGACAATTTCGTGCCAAACAACGAGACAACGATAATAGCAACACGGTGTGTTTGCGTTTTCTATCGTCTAACAGAAGCTTCTACGTAGAGTTTCACTTGTTTTATTCAAATGGTTCTCTCGTACCATAGGAAAACCAAATGACTCGGCCTTTGGCCAACTTTCTTTAAGCTGTTAAACAATTCACTACCTATTTTACATCATTGTTCGATGCTAGTTAAGTTTCTACACATGCAATCATTAACTTTAGACTTTGGTAACTATTTTTCTTTTTAAATAAAATCAATCTATTTATTTCTATCATTGATATTACGTATAATAATAATAATTACACAAATTCTATATACTTTAGTATAATTGGTAATATCGTATACAAATTATCACGTTCAAAATCTTTAATTTAATTATTCATTTAAAAATATTTTGTTGGTTTTTTGTTATTTAATGAACGGTATCGATCGTTGTCATGATTCGTAGAATCCACAGCAAGAAGATTGGGACAGTAGTACTGTGTGTTCTGCATTGAAATATTTCGAGAGGCTCGTCGAGACGACGAGGATGACTCTATTGGGACAAGGTTGTCGTGAAACACTGACATCAGCCCTTGATACGGTAGTGGAAAGAACCCAGGATTTCACTGACAGTGCTTACACGAGTCACGAACACCGCGAGAATATCCTTCTTCTTTGCGATCGTGCGAAACTTGAGTTGAACACTCTTTTACGGATCGGTAACAGTATGGTAAGGCTTTATTATAATATCAATTATATAGTCTATTTTCAATTAAAATCTGTCACATTTTATAGAAAGGTTTCATTAAAATGACATCAATGATAACGATCAAAGTGAATTTAAGAGGCTCTTCGTTTTAATTACACTCTTTCGCGTAGAATTATAATACCCTTTTTCTTTTTTTCTTTTTTACTTGTTCCATTTTCTTTTTTTCTCTTATAACAAAATTATACTTCTCTTGGTTAAGAGATAATTAAATGATAATTATTACTTTTCTTCTTCTTCTTCTTCTACTTTTTTTTTTTTAAATTTATTAGTTAGTATTTTGTTGAATAATTATTCGTCGATTAAAATCTTTAATAAATTAATATTTTATTATAAATATTTATGTTATCTATATTTAAAATATTAATAGATTTTTGTATTAATTAAAATTATACTACGATCACTTATAATTACTGATTTTAATTATTGTATTGTAAACATTCTTGCAAGGTATTTAAAATATTGACACACAGATAGTATTTACAAAATGAAAAATTAGGAATATTTCTAAACAGCTATGATTAAAAAGAGATTAAAAAAAAAAGTGTCCTTTATCTCTCTCTTTCTCTCTCTTTTTGCTTCATTAATTTCTATTGTTTTTTTTGTTTCTTTTTTCTTTTCTTTTTTTATCGTTAGAACTTCGAAGGAGGTGGATGTTCACCAAGCTCAGAGATGGAACAAGCAGTATTGGGTGTTCTTCGAGCTACTCGTGACCTTCGTCAACAGCTTACTACGACGACTATGGAACAAGCTGGTGACCTTGGACAAGTGACCAAAGCCGGTCAGGAATTAGTTTCGACAATTAGGAACCTCGCTTTGGCTAATGAAATCGACCGACTTCAAGAGAGCAGCGACAGGTTTCACGAGTACATCGAACATATACTCGAAGTACGTGTAGAGCTTCTAACATCTTCTTAAATCGACTTGAAATGTCTTTATCCTCAAAGCGTGACTTGACCCTTACTTGAGCAAAGTATAAGTGTTCGTTGCGTGCAATCCTTTCGTCCGTGACGATATGGATAAAAAAACTTGACAGGATTTTCAACGATACGTTTTCTTTTTTTTTCCTTCCTAACTATATTATATATTATATATTTTAAAATTCCTTAACAATATTATTATTATTATTATTATTTTTGCATCCAAGGAAAAATGAGAAATAAATTCTTGTTCCCCTTTTAAAAAATCTAATAATTAATTATACTATTTAATTGAAACAATTAGAAGTCAAAGATAATAAATAGTTTTAATTATCACGGTGTTTAATTACAAACATTCAGGTATGCAAACTCTTGAGACACGTCGCACTCTCAGAATCCCTTCAAGTTTCGGCTAAGTTTACCGAAATCAACCTGAGAATTTATGGGCCTCAAGTGGTGACAGCTGCGCACACGTTAGCTAGGCATCCTACTAGTAAAATTGCTAAAGAAAATTTAGAAGGTAATCGATCTTACATATACCTAGATTTTGCTTGAATTCTCATACTTCATATATATATAATATAATATATAACTATATATATATATAGTACTATGTATAACTGCAAGAAATTTAATTAACTTTGGGGGTTAATATGTTTCCAGTTTTTGCTGATATGTGGCAATGGTTGATGACCGACGTGACGACAGTTGCGAAAGACGTTTTGGAATTGAGTCAAAATCGACCGGAAAAGCAGGTCTACATGTCCTTGCCACGACCAGGTGTAAGTATTATTAAAACATAATGAACAAATCTATTTCATTGTCATGTCTGATTTTATAACCGAAAGTAGTTTTAATCTTTTTATGATTTACCTGTGTTCATTTATTCATAAAACAAACGATATACTTGAAGGTATAACTTTTGATTACTATACGGAAAATCTGATATAATTATAACAAAAGTAACTTTTTTCAGTTATTATCGAATTATCTGTCATTAACATATTTGTGTATTTGAGTTAATTAAATAATGCAAATATATGTTATTTAACATCACGCAGATATTGATTAGACAACTATGAAAATTTTTACGAAAGATAAAAAAAGAGAGAAATAATTATCGTGTTAACATCGGAAGAGAGAAGATTAATATCAATTAGTTTGAAATAATAAATAAAATAATAGCTTTATACTAATCTCCGTTGTTTCACGAATGATTGAAAATAATCTAAATTGTTGGGATGAAATTCTAATCGACAGAAACACGGTACAACGAGCAAACCATTGAAACCGGTTAGATTGGACAGCGAGGAACAAGCAAAGATAGCGAAGGCTGGCCTTGAGATGAAGCTGATTACATCGGAGATGGATGCTGAGACGGAGAAATGGCAAGAGAGTGGTAGTGCACTCGAGGAGAACAACGACATCGTTAAACGTGCAAAGAATATGTCGTCTATGGCTTTCTCGATGTATCAATTTACAAGAGGTGAAGGTGCCCTTAAAACAACTCAGGATCTTTTCACTCAAGCTGAGTATTTTGCGGAGGAGGCGAATAGATTGTACAAGGTTGTGAGACAATTCAGTTATCAGGTACGTTTGCAGATTCATTATCGATTTGATCGATCTCATTTATTTATATATATATATATATATATATATACATATACATATACATATATATATAAATATTATATATAAGTAATATTATACACATATCTATTTCGATTGGACTGACGTTTTAAACTTGTTCCTTGACACGTGTGTGCGTCTTTGCGTGCGTGGGTGCGTGTATGTGTACTCTTTTATATTCAACCTATGTATAATACGTATATACAATGTATCTATATATATATATATACACATATACATGTATAGTTATATATAGATACATATGTATTGTTATATAAAATCCTATTCTCAATGTTAATCGAGTATGAGTGGCGTGTATGCGTGCCCGCGCGCGTTATTTTCTACATCCCCTCCACCCCTAAGGCCCCTTTTTTGTCTGAGCCCCCTAATATCCCCTAATTTATTCGATCATTCTTTTTACCATTCTATTACGGATTCAGTATTGGACTTGATTCCGAATTGTTCGATATATCCTTGCTATATATATATATACATACTTATTATTGATTATTATGATAATGATGATGATGATGATGATGATGATGATTATTATTATTATTATTATTATTATTCCGAAAAATCTCTTTTACTTACACCTTACGCTATTGAGTTTCATTTTCTCGTAATCGCAATTACTCGAAGCCACCTCGAATCCTAATTGTGCGTGTTTACCACAACTTAGTTTTCATTTAATCTTTATATTTTTATTTTTATTTGTTGTTGTTTTCTGTCTATGCGAATGTAAGGATTTTTCGAAGAAAATAAATTAATAGAAATTAAAAAGTGTGTAGTAGGGTATATGGATTCGAATTGACTTCGATACGAGTTTATTAGCATTAGGTATGTTTGAATTAATACGTTTGCTGCCCTTACGAATCTCCTAGCTAGGCCAAGTATTGATAGTTCACCCGGTACCATTTTAATATCTCTATCTATATTTATCTATCTATCTATCTATCTTTCTTTCTTTCTTCTTCTTCTTCTTGAATTATTTTAATTTTATTTAACTATATTCCTTCCTCTCTTCTATCTCTCTATTGCTATTCTTGAAAAGAAGTTAAACGAGAACGTACCTTGTAAAAAAATGTTTTGTATTATAAGACCCTTTTTTTATATAACTCCCCCTTCGTACTTGAATGCCATCCATCCAGGTAAATTTTTCTCTCTTTACTTTAGACCCTCGTTTGGGGCTAATAGTTATCATTAAATATCACCTTGTATCAAATCATTCTCCATTAATTGCCTCGTACCATAGACCGCTAAATAAGTGATTTGCGATTTCATTATTATAATTCTATACCAATGTTGGTTGTGTTGGGTGTTGTTCTGACTTTTTTAATCAACACACGTGCATTTCATAACTACCTACCTATCAACATCAACATCAATAACAACAACAACTACAACTACAACTACAACGATAACGACAACAACAAGTGAAAAGAATAAGAACACAAATACACATATGCATACATAATTAATACTTGTCATGCAAACGTATGTACATAGACCTACGTATTTTATAATCCATAAGTTAATTGTTCATTTTGTTGATTTCTTTTTATTGATTTAAAATTATTTATAATACAATTATCTCTCCGTATATTTATATTTGAATGATTTGAATGGTATAGAGAATCTTACCTATATATCCTATCAATACTTTGTTTATATATATTTATTATTTTGTTTATTTTTTAATAAGATTGGCGTGTTTCGTCGAAATCGCGCAACCACAATTATACTTCATCTTTTGGAATTAAATTCTAAAGAATTTATACAATAGAACGGAAACAAAACAAGAATTAGAATATAAATCTATTAGAAGTTGTAATAATATTTGATTGAATTTTAGATCGATCATTAGAAAAATCAAATAAATTTATTATTTGATTTAATGTGTGCGCCAACGACGATAACTGCTATCTCTATTATATTATCGAAATAACTTGATTTCTCATATTTTCATATCCAACTTGGACATGTTACTATGATTATGATTTTTTTTGGTAAATTAACTTTATGTACATACATTTACCACTTTTTTGTGTACGATTAGTAAGGTGTGTTTTAGATGCTACGGGAATGCTTCCGTCTCTGGACGACGTCTATGTGCATTGTGGTCCCTCTCCTTCCACTATCTGGGGCATGAGTATTATGTCTCAAAATTTTGGCCAGCTTCCGATATTTCAATATTCCATTAACGTTATTCCAAATTCTATTTTCTCTCAAACCGATAGATACGCGGACGAGATCCAAACTATTTTTTTTTTTTTAATTTTATTTCATTTTATTCTAGTTTTTATTTTTTATTTTTTTTTATTTTTATTTTTCGAAAAACATTTTTAAGAAAGTAGATTTACTTCAAATATATTTAGACGATTAGAAATTAGAATTTTTCTCGTCTGCGTGCATTGTTTTGAGATGAATAATAATAATTCATAGTAACATACTCAGAACGGTATAAAATGTTGAGCGATTAGAAAAATAATAATAAATAAAAAAAAAAAGAATAAAATCAATGTTAAATAACATTTACTCTCGAGAAGCTTGCGAAAATAACAAGGTCTGTACTATTTCACTGTCATTCACATATTCATTCTAATCTAATTTTCTCTCAAATGATTTTGAATATAGTTTTACGTTTAAAGTTGTGCATTGTGTTAACATTTAGGACCGATAGATGACACACGGCCATTACTTTTCACATCTTAGCTGCATATTTAAATACATATATACATATCTATATAATTATATCGTATTTATGTTATAGTTAAATAATTAATGAAGAATATATATTATTTTAAACGAAAAAAAAAGAACTAAATTAATTATTAGAAATATTTCATTTCATATTATGTGAATATAAACTATAACATATATATATACATATATACATACATATAATAAATATATCGATATGTACATTCGTATCACGAAATAAATATATTATTATATCGATAGTCTTTATTAACAACGAACTACGAAAATATAGAATCAAGCATTGCTTGAAAGATATTCGATGATTATAGCGCTATATACATAAAATATATAATTTACATTAACGTAAAGCAAACTCGTTCACAATTTTCAACGATCGTTGATAAACAAAAAAAATAAATTCTCGTATATGATAAAAACGAATAAACAATTTCATCGAAAAATTACCACAGCTCTGTTTTCGTGAGTATTAAAAATATCAAATATGAAAATTGGTATATAGAAAACTAAACAAATTAATACGTGTTGTATATATTTTAATGATTTGTTATATTTTTTCCTCTCCCCCAAAAAAAACTCTGTTAATTATTTATTATTATTATTATAAAGAAAAAAAGGTAGTTTGTTTAATATATTTTTTTTAATATATTGCAAATGAATTTCGATATTTAATATCGCGATGATATAACATCGATCGTAGAAAATTGAATTCCTATATCGAATGTGTTTGCTTTGCTAGAGTAAATATGGCATAAATTTTTATACGATATTGCATGGGCGCAGGTACCGGGTGGACCGCACAAGAAAGAACTCTTAGAAAATCTGGATCGAGTGCCAACGTACGTGCAGCAATTGCAATTCACCGTGAAGAACCCAACCGTCGGTAAAGCGGCAACGTTTACTAAAGTCGACAACGTTATACAGGAGACAAAGAACTTGATGAACGTGATATCGAAGGTGGTCACTACGTGCTTCGTCTGCGCCACAAAGGTGAGATCAACGTTGAATAGAAAAAAAAACAAACCAAATAAGTTTATACGAAATTTTTCCAACAAATATTCTCATACACTCGGAGTAGTATGATAAAGTTTAAAACACGTTAATTGAATTATTTTTACTTTCACTTTCTTTTTTTTTTATTCATTTTTGTTCCCTACGAATCTTGATTCTTCTTATTGTTGTATTATTTTGTTTATTTTTATATATATATTCAACAAGACTATGAAACTCTCGCAATCCTTTCATTACTCGTTTCTATGTTTTTATTTTTTTATATTATTTTTTTCGTTTTTTACAAGTTGTTATTATCGTTTGTTGCTGTTATCGTTGTTGTTGGTTGTTGTTATTTATTGGTTGAGTTTTCTTTTTTTTTTATCTCACTCAGCTCGGTAGAAAATGTTCTTTTCACTTTTTATCGCTCCGTCGCAACATAATAGTTGTTTTTATTTTTCTTCTCTCAGGATATATATTTTTTATTTGCATTTTGGCTTTATATATATACAAAATAAATGACACATTTTTTCACGAAGAATTCTTTCCTATATATATTTTTTGTTCTTTTTCGTAATCAAATTATCCAGGATATTTGAGAACCGTGGATTTGGAAAAAGAAGAGTGAGAAAAGAATAAAAAAAAAAAAAAAGAAACAATTATATCAATTATTATAAATCATTATATATTATTTAGTTCATGTTAACGTTTATTCGTCGATCAGCATAACATCAACATGCCGCAGTTCGTGGATTTGAGTCCAACGCTGATGCCAGGCCAGAACGAAGAGGATTGTTTGTATCCGATCAGTCCGCAATTACTTCCATCCTCTTCACCGTACGTTCAACCACATCCATTAACCTCAGCACAGTTCCATAATATCCTTCGTACTAGCCTAAACCTTTCAGCATTCAATCCTTATTTCAACATGGCTGGAACTACTACAAATACAACAGCAACAATCGCTACTACGACTTCTACCACGACAAACACGAAAACTTCAACTACTACAAACAATCCTAACAAAAGTTCAGCTTCCTTCGTTCATCCCTCGGTCTTACCATTCTCAGCAAATAATCCAACAAACGGGACACACCCACCGTATTCTCTACAAAATCTTCAGCTATTGCAATTGCAATTGCACCAGGCGCAGCTGCAACAACTGAGATATGCCAGTCTACCCAGATAACAAGAAGAGACGAACTGTCGTAAGACGGAACACAGGTTGATGGTGGTGGTGGTGGTGGTTCACGAAGAGTTTTTCACATTTTCTTCTACGTGTGAAAAAAGAGAGAGAGAGAGAGAAAGAAAGAGAGAGAAAAAGAGAAAGAGATAAAAAGAGAAAGAAAAAGAGAGAAAACTTCTCGTTATTTCGTATCACCAAAGGTTCGACCCTATGTTTTATTTTTCTTTTTTCCATCCTTATTCACATCTATTCTTCTTCCCCTGTAATCTTGTCTTCTTCTTCTTCTTCTTCTTCTTAACGCTTCGCTTAATATATCAACATTTTTTAATGTAATTTATATAATTTTTCATTAATTTACTTTTTTCTGCCTTTTATATAATACTTTTTTCATTTTTTACAATTAGACTAAGTTTATCTTGCTCATCTTTAGCTCTTTGGCTTGTTAAAATATTGTGTTTTGTTTTTTTCTTTGTATTTGTATTTTTAATCTTAACAACGGTTGTGTGTTTTATAACGTAATTTCATTCGTATTTCTCAGCATCGACTAATCCAGATTGGACAAACGAGTGGGAGGGAGATGGATAAAAAATATAATAATATTAATAAATCATTCATAAATTATTAATCAATTAATTTCAGATACCTTTTTTTTTTTATAGGAATGCCAACGCTGTAATCTTTTCTAAACATATTTACTTAATGCTTTAATAATTTACTCTTTTTTTTTTCTAACTTTATCGGATAATTCCCATTATCGAAATATCTTATTTTAAATATCTATGATTTTTTTATATTATATTAAAAGAAAGAAAAAACAAAAACAAAAACAAAAACAAAAAACTACGTCGGTAATAAATTGATGAATCGGTACGAATCTTTCGTGTATTTCTGTACAAGATTTTTGATCGAGAGAAAATTAAAACAAAAATGAATTATTATCCGACGTTACCGTCCAAATAAAAAAATCGAAAAAAATATAGAAAATCTTATATATTTTTAAATAATATTACAAAAAACTTTATATACATATTTCGGGGTAATATAAATAATAAAAAAACCTTCTGTGCACTTCGATACAAGATTTTAGATTAAAAGAAACTGAAAAACTAAAAAATCTTCCTTCTTTTCAAATAAAAAAAAAATTCATAAGAATATAGAAAATAATGAATAAAAAGAAAAAACCCCACCGATTGGATTATAATTTCAGTACAACCTGGATTTCCGAGGTCTGTCGGCGCGTGGGGCCGGCGGCTCGCCGTACAGGGGCGGAGAGGGTGGAAGCGCCGACGGCGAAGGTGGAGGTGTCGGTGTCGACGGCAGCAAGGCGGGCTCCGCCCCCGGCAGCGATCCGTCCGTCTGACAGTTTGGGATGGCCCGACGGGCCAAGGGGGACGCTCGCCGCACTCGGGTCTCCTTTCTGCTTTTCTAGGAAGAGCCTCGCCTGCCCCACAGTGGAACGTACACGTCGATGACTACGACTACTACCACTACAACTACTACTACTACTACTACTACTATCAACAACATCATCATCAACAACAACAACTACAACAACAACAACAACAACAACAACTACAAAAATTATCAAAAATCAATATCAATTGCAATATCACATTATTATATCGATCTCATTATAGATCATTATTATCGATCGACAGATCATCATCGTTTCAACATCGTTATTATTATTATTATTATTATTATTGTTGTTGTTATTAATCATCGATCGTGTACGTACACAATCTTCTTCTATCATCACGAGCTTGCCTCTCGGTCCGATATACCAATCGCACCTCCATCTTATCGTTACTATAGTTATATTTCCTTTTTCTTATTCTCATAATACATACTCTATATTAAATATATTAACTATTAACTATTAACTATTAACTATATTCAATATTATTCTCTTTCTAATAACATTCTCTCGTCGAATCAATACCTCACCCCCCCCAAGTATTTATCGTCGTTTATAAAAATTAATCCTTCATAGGATCAACCATTGACATCATCTTCATCGTCATCGTCATCGTCATCGTCTTCTTGTCGATCGATATTCACTCGAACTTATCGTATCTTCTAATTCACGCGTATTAAACTAATCCTTAAATATTTTTAACATGTTTGAGTTTGAAATCATACATGCATTACTAACACACACACACACACACACACACACACACATGCGTATACACACACAAACAGACATACAGACAGACAGACAGATACAACGATATCTCTTTCATATATTTTGGAATAAATTAATATTAGAATTTTCGAGAGTAAAATACAAAAACAGGATGAGATCTGTGAAATCGGTCAATCCTAATTCATTTCTCGTTGAAATTCCATCACTTGAGGCATACTCGTGATTTCTCGATCAAACGTGATCAAAATCTTTTTTTCTCCATCCCTGTTTCATTTTATTTTATTTTTTTTTACTTTTTTCTATCAACGAATGAAAATAATCTCGAAAATTAAATATAATTTTTCTACACAAATAAAAAACGACGTGTACGTTCCATTTATCACAACGCGAAACGCTTTTTATCGAATATTCGATAAATTAAAAACGAAAAACGATGAAAATCGAATAATCTTCGATCACGAAACACGTCAATGCGTAAAATAATTAATCAAGGTTAGGGGAAATGAGAAAATTGGAAATAAGAAAGAAAGAATGAAAGAGAAAGAGAGAGAGAGAGAAAGAAAGAAAGAAAGAAAGAAAGAAAGAGAGAGAGATGGAAAATGATTGCTATTTAAAAATCGCACGCAAAGGCACGCTAAAAGCAAGCAAGCAAGCAAAGAAACAAACAAACAAACAAACAAACAAGCAAGCAAAGCAAACGCACGCACGCCAGGCACGCACGATTATAAACGTCATTTTATTCTGCTCCGTAGTAATTAAACACACGTGTTGAAACTCTCGTCTAAATCGCATGGCTCGCTCTGATCGTTTTTAAATGAGCTCATGATGCATAATAAATACAATAATAATAATAATAATAATAATAATAATAATAATAATAATAATGATAATAATAATAATAATAATACGTAGATCTTTTTCTAATAACGAACTTTTTCAACAAATCGAATCCGATCGATATTTTATCGTATATATCTATTATTATTATATATAAATATAATTATATTTAGGTATTTACACGCATACAAAAAAAATACATAATAGGATATTATTATGTACGATACGTTAAAGTTACACGGATGAAAAACATTCATAAAAATGGGGGTTTTCAGTAAAATTGTATGAAAGAAAGAAAGAAAGAAAGAAAGTAAGAGAATGAAAGAGAGAGAGAGAGAAAGAGAGAAATAATTAATACGTTCATGTTCGAAAACTCATCTACGTGAGAGGAACACAAAAAAAATAGATAGACATAATTTTCAAAAACAAACTTCACGAAGATGAGATACAAACAGTACGTTTGCATGATAAGAAGAAAAATAAAAGTTTAAACGGAGAGAATGTGAATTAGTTGAGAAAATTAAAAAAAATACAAACGTGGGAATGAAATGACGATGATTAAAAAAAAAGAAATTATAATGAACAAAAATAATAATAATAATAAGAATAATAATAATAAATAAATAAATAAATAATAATAATAATAATCGTTCTTCCAAAGCCGAGAAGTTGGTGCAACGACAATAATTAACAGCGTCGATATGGAGAGTGCCTTTTTTTTAGGTGTTGAGAATAGAGGCTGATTTCCACTTCCATAGTTACGCCAACTTCGGTCTTTTCTTTTTTTTTAGGGGTTTTTTTTTTTAAATTATTATTATTATGAGAAGAAGTGTATGTTCGTTATTGTTGTTGTTGTTGTTGTGTTTGCGCGTGTTTGTTGTGTTTTATGATGGTATGCGTGTGATTAGGAGTTCGTCGTAGTAGCTCAGAGAATGATTAAAAAGAATAAGAATTAAACAATAAAAAGGAAAAAAGGGATGCGTTACTTTCCTTTTTTTTTTCTTTTTTCAAAAAATATACCCAAATGAGAAATATTTAAAAGAAGGAAAATATATTAAATCAAGAAAGGGGTAAGTTAATCGGTTAAGTTTAACTTTAACGTATCGCGCAAATGCCCACTATTTTTCTTCGAGGCTGTATACGCTTTTTCGAAACAGCAGGTGCCAAAGTAAGAAAGAAAGAAAGGAAGGAAGAGAGAATGAGAGAGAGAGAATGAGAGAGTGAGAGAGAGAAGAAAAAAGTAAATTAAATGACAGACAGAAATGAAAGTTCGTGCGAATTATGACCGAGGTTTATTTTATAAAAAGAATCATTTCTATGAGAATGAAAACAAAAACAAAAGCAAACAATTTCAAACGAAACTTTGTTACTTTTTTATTAATTCGTAACATTTGAAATAAAAATTTATGAGAATATTTGTACTCTTCCTAAAGAGAAAGAGAGAGAGAGAGAAACAAAAATGACATGATAAGAACAGAAAAATCATATTTTCGCTCGATCTTTCAAAAGTCTAATGAAAATTGTCTACTATACTTTTTGTTTATATTTTTTTCATAATTTTTCTTTAATTTAAAGGATCAAAGAAACGAAAGCTTCTTAAAAAAAAAAAAGAAAAAATAAAAGAAAAAAAAAAATGCTTGCGTTGGAAGAATTAAATTGAATATATATCGGCTCGCGCTAAAATTAGCTAAGCAAAAAATAAAAAAAAAAAAATAATAATAATAATAATAGGCATAAAATTTTGTCTTGCAAAGAAGAAAAATTAAAGAAAGCAAAGGAAAAGAGAAAGAAAGATTAGAAAAAAAAAACAGAAAGAAAGAAAGAAAAAATATTAATAAAGAAGGAAAGAAGGAAAGATAAGAAAGAAAGATAAGAAAGATAAGAAAAGAATAAAATATTGTGTAATAAGAAGGACGATATTAGAGAGTGGGGCAGGAAGTGGATCGTCGAAGGTGACCTGGGGGCGGCAGCAGGGCGGTCAGGGACGTACTTTGTGGCAAAGATCAAAGCCCTTTTTTTGCGAGTAACACCACCCGAGATATCTCTCTTTCTAATCGTGTATACCTAAATAATACTAATTTATCTTACGTAATAAAACATATATGTATATGTAATTTCATACATATAACGTTAAATTAGCTTGTCAAGTATAAAATGGAGCAAAATTGAATACAATTATGTGCATTTTTTGCTCCATTCATCTCATACTTGACAACCTAATATACCATATTATACCATACACATAACTATACACATATATATGTATATATTAGGTTGTCAAGTATGAAATGGAGCAAAATTGAATACAATTGTGTGTATTTTTTTTGCTCCATTTCATATTTGACAATTTATATATATATATATATGTGTATGTGTGTGTGTGTATGTGTATATTATGTGTCCTCACTTTCTCTCGTGCGTTTAATCGAACGAGAAAGAGAGATCATCACTGCGTCGTGTCCACATTGTGCGAACCGATCGTTTCGAGCGAGAATGTGTATGTGTAAATATATATTACATATATATACATACATACATATCTTCTTGCATAAGCGTAAAAGTAAACGCATGTAATAATTATGTACGAATATCTCGATTTAAATGAAACTTCATTTCTCAGTAGTAGCACGAATGTGTTATCAAAAATATACGTAAATGATGATTACGAATTTTTTTGACAACGACGATTACAATTGTTGTTGGTTATTTTTTATCGAGTATATGGATTATTCTTTAACTTTGTGTCATTATTATTTTATTTAGTACGTGTTGGTTTTATTTTTTTTTTTAATATTGCATATTAAGATCGTTTAATACGATTTATATGTATATACATATGTATGTATATGTATGTATATATAAATATTAATTAATTAACAATAACGTTTATATGTTGATAAATGATAAAAAAAAATGTCGAGCGTTCGTGCGATATTATCGTATTGAGAGAGAATTTTCATAAACAAGAGAAATGTATAATTTAAGAAACAAGACGATGATTGTTTCAAAGTAACAAACAAATGGAAAGAAGTAAAAACAAATTAAAAAGAAAAATGCAAAATGTGACAAATGTATGAAAATCGATATTCGAAGTATCTCGATTACGTGTAAAACAAAACAAACAAAGAAGACTATAAAAATATAGACTAACCGATTATAATATAATATATATAAAAAAAAAAAAAACAAAAAGTACATGAATAAATGCATACTTAAAAATACGTATCCTACGTATTATCGCGATATTAGAAATTGATCCGAAAATAATAAGATCATTTTCTAAACGTATTTAAAGCTTTTCTCAAGTATGTAGTGCGTTTTTTTAAAACTATGAAATGAATGTAAAAGATGAATGAAAGAAAAAAAAAAAAAGTAAGAGATCCTCACGAGTTCCTAAAAGATGTAAAAAAAAAAAGAAAAAGAAACAAAACAAAAAACAACATAATACTATGTAGTTCGAAAAAAAAAAAAAAGGAATGAGTAAAATACTCGTAGATACGTTTTTTAACGTGTATTTCTTAATTTTATAAATAATCATTTACAAAATTATTATCCAGTTTTGTTCTGATTTATTTATTGTTTTTATTCCGACTGTTGCATATATTTATTTAAATTATTATATATTATATTTTATTTTGTTTACCTGACATAGGATTTATATCAGTCATTGAATAACAAATAAAAAAAAAAAATACGAGTATTTTACTCATTAAATTAATTAATAACAACGAGCAGTTGGAACTTTAGCGATAAACGAATTACAAAACGCATAAGAGAAATAAACAGAGAGATCGAGAAAGATTAAGAGAGAGAGTGAAAAAGAGAGGAAAAAAGGCTCTTTGTTGATCTCGTGAGCGTTAACCTCGCAGAATGTAATTCGAAACATTGTATAACTTGTATAACGCGTTTGTACAAACTCTGTATTATATTTGATCGCAATCTTGTAACAAGCTAAATAGGAATCTCCGATTATATATATATATACCGTATAAACCTAAGTGCTTATCTATTATTTTAAATAATTATTATTATTACATTTTTCTTCCTTAATTATATATGTGTGTGTTATATGTGTATATATATACATGTATATGTATAAATATATATGCATATAACCAGAAACGTAGCACAAAAATATTTTGTAAGACGAGGGACTTTCTCGGCAATGAAAAATATCGTTATCGTTTGTTTCTAACGATCACGGTTATTAAAAAATATTATAATATCATTAATAATTATTATTATTATTATATTAATGTTATGTTGAAAAAAATATCACGTTACACACTGATACGAATGGAGACAGAGAAAAGGGATAGAAAATTAATTACAAATAATGAATTTATATTAGAACGAAGATGATAATAATAGAAGAATATAATTTATCCTTCATTTTACTTGACTTTGGTTTTTATTTTATTTAAAAATTGATTGATTTATTTAAGAAATATCGTCATTTTGTTTTTATTCGAAAGAAATAATCACTTGAGATAATTGAACAAGTTAATTATTTTTATTCGTTCTTAATCGTTATCACACATCTGAGATAGTTTGTAATTATACAGATTAAGATGATAAGAGGAGATTACTATGATTACGATTATAAAAAACAAAGAAGAATAAACGCGTTAAAGAAATACAATTAGTGTCTCGTTTCGTATTTCGCGTATTGCAAGCATAGACACTATTATAACCGTACGATGATACTTAAATAAAAAAAAAAACATAACTAAATATAAATATCGAACACGAATCGGAGAAAAGAAAATAATGGTAATGACTAAATTTGGAAACAAATGTAACGATTTATTAATCGACATACATATGCAAAGACCTAACACATGTATACATGTAAAAGAAAGGATTAATTGAAGTGACGATAAATACTATTCATATAAAAATAATATCTCATCTAAACGTGGTAATTTGTTAATACTAAACATTACTCTACTATAAAAATATAATACATGTATATGTATTCTTACTGAAGTGGTGGTGTATAAGAACTCGAACGTGAAAACCGAATAATCATTTATACGAAAAAATATGTGGAAATCACTGTTAGTTAACGCTAAATCGTCTGTTTAGTGATTTTTGTTAGAAAAAGAAAGAAACCCCAAAAAAAAGAAAATAAGCCAAGAGAGTTAATAGTAAAAAAAAAAAATCGTGTGTTTTACCCGATGATTCGCGGTATACGATTCTACCTCAAAGTAAAGAATGAAGGAAAAGAAAAAAAGAAAAAAAAGTTATAAACGCTTTATTTAAAACTCTCGTCGTAACGTCATAACGAAATGAATTAATCAAATTCTTAACGATTTACAGGAAGTCGTTTGATTGTCGTTACAATTCATAACCGAAGGGAACGACACTCTATTTGCGTAAATTAATTTATATTTTTTTTATTGGATTATTTATATTAATTTTTTTTAATTTATTATGTATATTAATTTAACATACAAGCATATAGAATTTTTATATATTAAATTAGATATTTTTTTATTATTATTATTATTATTATTAATATCGTTTCAGTTTGTGTGTTATTTTTTTTAAATACAATCGTTCAAAAATAAACAAATGAAATATAAACCAAAATTCCATAGAAACAGACGAGTTAATTATAATAATAATACACGTATGGATATATTAAATAATTAACTTCTTCGCGTATTTTCTCGCTTTTCTCGATGTTCGTCGCTTATGGTAATAATGAAATTAAAAAAAATACAAATCATTTGTTATTTCTAATATTTATTAGTTCGTGACAATCACATTTCGGTCAACGTCTAATTTCGTCCTAAAACGTGTGAATAAATATATGCATGTGTATATATACTTTAAATAATGATAAAGATATCAAACTTTTTTTGAATATTCGTAATAAAAACCTTGCATGTTTTTACTAACCATAATAACAAGTAAATATTTCGGATTAGAATTTGAAATGAAATTTTCTAAACTGGCTATTATACTTCTACATATGTGTTATTACAAACATATACTTCTAATTGCGAAATAATTAAACAGCAAAAAAAAAATATACATACATATACAAAATATAAGAAACATCGTATAATTTAAATATTAATTAATTATTCATCTTCGCGAGAAATATAAAAATTAGAGAACGATAATTCGAATCTATTAAAAACCAGGGACAAACAATATATCCATGGAAAATTAATTCTTATTATCATAGTTTACTATTATTAATAAATTGATTTTTTAGATAATTATTATTTTTTTTTAAATTATATCATTATTTTTGGTTTTTGTTTTCGTTATGGTTATTATTATAAATATTTTTTTAAACTACTTTAAACTGTTAAAGAGATTAAAATGTCTTTTCCAAATTTTCTCAAATACCTTGTCTAATAATTCTTCTTTCATAATACAATATCTAGATTTCGAGTGTAATCTATAAATAAATATTAAAATAAAGATACACGCGCAACAAAAAAAAAGAACAGAAAAAAGAATCGGGTTAACAGATTAAAAAAATAAAAAAGACAAAAAAGAGAGAAAATCTGTAATAATAATAATAATAATAGTAATAATAATAATAATAATAATGATAACATATGCATACTCATTTGTATAAACAGGGTGTCTCGTTAGAAATACGCCAAGTTTTTCTATTTTATTCGGCTAAATATAAATTCAGGTGTAAAAGATTTAATTCCTATGGACAGTATTAATTCAAATGGCTTATTATTTATAATTCTATCGCATTGGGAATCTACTCTAGGTCGTTTGTTTAGAAAAAAAAAAACAAAAAGAATATAAATTGAAAGATCATCGTCGTTAAACGGTGCACAAGTATTACCATCAATAAAACAGAAATAAAGAAAATACAAAAAAAAATCTCACATGTGTACACACGTAACACATAATAAATAAAATTAACTATTATTATAATTCACTAACGGTGATGAACGGTGAAAAAATAGAATTCAAAAAAAAAAGAGAGAGAAAAGCAGGAGGAGGATGAAGAAAATTTGACTCGACAATTGCTTCGACAAAAATTCATAAATAAAACAATTAGAAGAGAAAAATAATAGAACAGCAATTAAAGAATAGCAGACGATAAGTGTAAATAATACAAATAAATCGATCTTTGGAATCTGATGAAATAATACCTCTGTGTAGACGTGCCTCAAAGTGATAAGAAACTCAAAAAAAAAAATATTAAATTCTAAGAGACACACGAAAGTTCAAAAACGAATGAACGATGGAAAATGGAAAGAACAAAAAGAGAGAAACAGAAAGAGAGAGAGAGAGAGAGAGAGAGAGAGAGAGAGTTAGAATGCAATATTCAAAAATTACCGTTGATCATTGTTAGAAAAAAAAAAAAGGATAAGCGAATCTTCCATTTCGATAAACTTACGTTTAGATGATTTTTCAATGACTAATGTAATACTAATAATTAAATATTAATAATAATAATAAAAAAAAGAAGAAGGAATAACTCTTAAATTAATTAAAGTAATAATGATAAAATATTATTAAAAAAGTGAAGACAAGAAGAAGAAGAAGAAGATAAAAAGAAGATAAAAAAATGTCGACTTGATATGAATTTATACGCATTTAAACGAAGTGTCCTGGTAAATAATGTGAATTATAATATATATATACACATATATATTATGTATCATATATTTATTCCACGTAAAAAAAAAAAAAAAAAACGTTAGCCTTATCGCGGTAAGCGAATCGATGAATTTTCACGAATTAGAAAAATGTTGTTTATAAACGATAGATTTATTCGTTCGACTGATTTTACCAAGCAACAACAATTACATTATCGTAATTATTATTACGTATACCCCTTGCATACTAAAATTACATTTAAAATACATTTTTGTTGTTTTTTTTGGCAGATAAAGTTATAGATGATCAAATGGAAAATGAAATAATAAAATAGAAATTATAATATTATGTTTCACAAGTATTTTCGCTGATAATCGTACTGTATTTAACGATTTTGTTATAATACCGACACGGTTATATGTTTTAGATGTGATTTAGAGAACCGAACAAAAGAAAAAAAGGATAAATTTCTTGTACGTAAATAATGACACTGTATATTTTGTGAAAGTAGCCTACCTATGAGTGTATCATTCCAATATCGTAGACGTGTAGACGTGATTACAAAAGAAAGAAAATTTCTTTATTGAAATGAAATGATAAAGAGAAAGAGAGAGAGATAGAAGAGAAAGAGAAAGAGAGAATACAAATAAATTCAAAAGAGAGTCCCGAGTCCCTTTTAACATGTAAATCAAACTTGGAATCATCAAAAGATCAGAAATTGTTCATTCTTACATTATTAACAAACCATTCGATGCAATTTTATAGAACGTGTAATAAAACATCAATATTAAAGGAGTATATGGAACGTGATCTTATTTGTTTTTAACGATCGGTGAACGTAAAGTATTTTGATTAATAACATTTCATGTAAAATATGTTTAAAGAGGAAAATAATGTACACGTATAAAAAATCCAATGTAATCATCAATCGTACGATTGAATGAAATGTATTATTTTTTTATTTGTTTCTTAATTATCTATCGTTACGTTTTACCGATCGTATTAATAAAAATATTTCTTACGATGGTTGGCTCAAGTTTCGATGTCTAATGAATTAAAAAAGGTATTATTATATGATAAATAAATGGTGTGACATAAAAAGACAAAAAAAGAAAGTGTAAGAACAAATGACGTGTGTGAGAGAGAGTACGAATATAACAAAAATAATCGACGAGGAATTTGTAATACCTTAATTAAAATATACATAAGTATATATATACGTAAAATTAAAATAAAGAAAAGGGATAAGATATGATACTTCGTGTACAACATACATACACACATACACATACACACACACAAATACAGACAGGTTTTTAGATATTCGACTTACGAGGTGGTAGGTTCGAATGCTTTTACGAATAACGACCGAATAGAAAATGAGGATGATGATAATTTGATAAAGAGATTAAAAAAAAAAAGGGAGAATAAAGAGAGAACGACAACAACAACAAACAAGTGATTAATGAATGAGAATAATAAATAAATAATTGAAAACATAACGCTTACCTACCTACGAGATAATTTTATTATTAACGAATTATTATTTCATTTATATATAATAACGAAAAGTAAAAGAGAGGAAACAGGACAAAAAAAAAATAATAATAAAAAACCAGGGGGGAGGGGAAAAAAAATGTGGTATCACGATTTAGAAACAGTTTTAGGATATAGGTAGGTTTCGTACTTCGTATTTAATGAACATTATTATATATCAAATATATAACATGTACCGAAAAAAAAGAGATGGAGACAAGAATGGGAAATAAACTATTGTATCCGAGTATATATATATATATATATAAATGAAAAAAGAAAAATATTCGCCAACCCGAATATATCCATCATTCCTTTCTCTCTTTCCCAATATCATTTCTTTTGCGAAAATATTTTTATTCCAGTTAATTATAACACCATGTAAATCGTAATAAAGTAATAAAGTGTTTCAATAAATTCGAGTTTATCTTAAATATATACTAGTATCATTAATTATATACAGAATTAATTATTCATCACGAGTATATACATTCGTAATATGGAATTGCATCAAAACGAGATCGGCAAATACTTTTGTCGATTTTTTTTATCCACTTCTATAAGAAATAGTGAGTTTTTAGTTACAACATCAATGAAAATTTACAAATTCGAATGATCAAGAACGAAGTGACTTTTATTTAATAAAAATTTGTTTAATTGTTATTTGAAATATTTATTATACTTTCTTACCTACCCCTTGAAGGTATAAAGGGTAACTTGAAATGTTATTTTTCAAATTTAACAACAGACAGTAGTTAGTTATTGACCATAAGTTATCAATCGTTGTAAAGCTTTGATATCGTTTATATAAAGCTCGATTATCGACATAGTATATTTTATTGATTTTTCATTTCTATTATATTCGATACGTAAGAAAATAGAACAGGTGGAGTCACTACAAGGAAAAATACGTTTTCCAATTTTCATAGAAATCTACTTAATCGTTGGATCGAATGATTAAGTAGAATACGAAAGTAAAAGAGCGGGTATTTTCAATTATTTTCTTCTAAAAATAATGTGTGTGTTCGATTGAATTATTTATTTAATAATATATATAAAATAAATTCATATACTTTAACGTTCATTTCCAAGAAAGGTTCTTATCTAACAATAAATTTATAATAAATAATTTTAATTGGAAAAAATATTATACGAATTTAAAAAATATATTCATTACTATGAATACATATATATACTTTTTGTTTTCTTTTTCAAACATGTCAAGAAATGAAATATTGGTATAGTCATTAGTGTATTCTAATATTTATACAATATATACGAATATGGTCATTAAAATGGTATAAGTGTATTTATTTATTTAATAGAAGATAAAACATATGCATTTTATTTTCAAGAGAGAAAAGAAAGATTAAGTTACGTCATTAGGGAGATTCGGATTAAAATTTGAAGTGTATATTTGTGAAAGAGAGAGATAGAAACAGTCGATTTAAGCCTTAGTTCTCATTTCGACAAACACGTTATTAACACGCGTGACGTTCGAACAATCATATCGTTCAGATCCATTACGTCCGATAGAATCTCATTAATCATAATTACAAGGCTGTCGCGTTCCCGATTACCACTACTAACAAAGTCGTTCATATTATAGATGAATATGCGAGCAACTAAATCGTCGTACGATCAAAGTGTCAACAGTACAGTATATTTTATGTTATATGCCTTGCTCGTTTAATTGTGTGTAAGTTTGTATACATATATATATAAATATGTGTGTGTGTGTATGTGTAAAGTAGGACGAGCAATTAACCAACTAATTAATTTTCAAGTTAATGAAAATTCTCCATATATATTTGTACAATTGTTTTTTGTTTTATTTGTACGATTTACTATCAAAATCGCAAAATAAATTATTAGTTATCATATTAACAGGGATAACATATCAATAATTATTAAGTTTAAATGTATATATATCATTTTGTAGATTTTATATTTTATATTTAAAAATAAAATAAATATGTAAACAAAGTTGTATTTGAAGAATTATAAAATATCATATTGTTATATGTACACATATAAATGGGGTATTTCACGTACTGGTTTCTTAAGGGAATAATTATTTAGTTAAAAGTAATTATCTCAAAAAATTATTTAAAATGATCTTCGTTCTTCGTTATTGATTTATTTGTAACGTAAAATAATATTTTTCCAACGATAAAAAATGTACTACAATTGACATCAAACTAAAAATAAAATAATTCTAAAATATACGAGAGATTTGGAATTTAATTGTTTAAAATGTATCTAAATAATCGACACCGCGAACTACGAAGGTAAATAATATCGATTTTTCGGAAGGTCTAGAAAAACTCGATAATATCTTGTAAGCTCGTGAATGTATAATGGTATATATATATATATATATATGTATATTGAAAATGTTATGCTAGATATTAAATTTAAGCTCTAATTCCTGTTCGAATATCGATAAGAGTATTAATTTTTTTTTCTACCGATCAATTTCATTATTATATAGGATATTTTTATTTACCGATCGAATGGTGGATAAATTTTCATTACGTTTGTATCGAGAGAAACTATGATAACTAATGTAATGTCTTTCAATATACGGTATAGTATAGTGAATAATTAATACTATTAAAGATAGTTATTATTGAAATATAACTTGTTACGGTTATATTATATATAAATACATATATGTATAAAAGAGAGAGAGAGAGAGGTAAATCATAATATAACGGAAATTAATCGAAAAATTTCTTACACGAACGTTCGTAAACTTTTAATGATATTAGAGAGTCTACATGGAAATAATTATCTCTCATTATACGTTTTCATATTTTGAAAATAATATAATTTATCACAAATCAAATAAATTCGAATAACATTTTATTTCATTCGATGGAAGATACTAACATTAAACATGAAAATCGATAAATTCTTTCTATCGTAATAAATGATTATTGTGTTATCGTGAAATTGTATTGTAGGTAGGTATTATATGTACATGCAGAAATAAAAACAAAGTGACGTAAAGTGAAATAGAAAAGGATGAATATATTTATATATAAAATGAAAGGATAAGTATCTTGATCTTTTTAAAAGATTCGTTACGGGGGTTGTGATCGAGTTTCTAGGGGGTTGGATCCCACGAAAACGATAAATTTAGCTTAGCTTTTGGTAGAGTAAGAAAGTGTATTGCTGTTGCTAGGGTTTTTTAATTCATCGACTGGACGTCTACTACAACAACAACAACAACAACGACAACGATCATCGTTTTACGAATTCACACTGAAGGAGCAATAACTCGACCACCCGTGGTTTTTCACTCGATCAGCTGGGACATGCGGGACGAAACTCCATTGCCACTGACGACACAACATCGGACAACGACGATCGTATCCGATCACCCTCATCCTTAATGACATTCACCGAAAAATAAAAAAGATTACTTTCCAGCTTATCGATCAGTCGACTCATCGAACTTCCAATGTTACGATAATTTTCTCTACAGGGTGACAAAATAAAAAGACCGGCCTGAAACTTTAAAAGCTTGATAGTACTATTCTCATTGACAAAAGTTAACTTCGATTCTAAAGTAATCATTGAGTCGAGTAATCATTTTGTTTAAATTATAAATTAGAATATTCTTATTAGATACAATAAAAACTTTATTTGACTAATAAAAATGACCAAGACAAAAATTTCTAACGTTTCCAATCGATGTCAAATAAATCCTATACAAATCTAAAAATAATAAGAACTTTCTTATCAAATATCTGTAGACAAATATATGTAGATTATTATTTCTCATACTTCAAGAGTTTACCTATTATAATAATAAAGGGAGAGTTATCTTCGATTTTTCTTCTTTTTTTTCAAGGAAGTAATCGATAAAATCGAAAGAGAAAAGGAAATAAGAGAGAGAAAAAGGTAATAAAAAAAAAAGAAAATAAAAAAGAAGAAGAAGAAAAAGATAAAGATGAATAAAGAAAAAAGGGCTTTGAATTGTGGGTGGATGGTTGGTTAGTGGTAGATTCTAAGCAAGGCGTACCTACTTATCGCGACCTATATATCATCAACGGCATATTTCAAGCCAACCCCAGCTAATATTTAGTAGGTGCGGTTGCGTACGCCGCCTATATTTGCGTTGCACTCGAGGCAAGCCACGCTTATGCTGCTATAATGACCACCTCGAATCGCCACGGTGGATTTATGTTCAATTATTTCTTCGTCCACCATATACCGAAAGGACACTCTTCTACCTTTTTCCTACTCCTACTCCCCTCTACCTTCTTCCTCTTCTATTTCTTCTTCTTCCTCTTATTTTATTACTACTATTACTACTACTACTACTAACTCTCTTTCTACTTCTCTATTCTTTCTTCTTATACTTCTTTCTTATTCTATTTCCTATCATCTTTTACTCATTTTTTTCTCTCTTTTTTTTTCCTTCCTTCAAGAGGACGAAACGAGTTGAGAAGGAGTGTACTCGGAAAAAAACGGCAACGTACTCGAACTCGAAACCGATTCGTTTTATCTAAATTGCTATTTTCTATACTTTTACGATCGTTTCATTCATTTCCAAAAGAAAATACCTTTTTAAGAAAGTCAATAGATTTTTTGTATCGGTAAATTTTAAATCTTCTTTGAAGCATTGAATCTAATATAGTAAGTAAGCTCCTCGGTCGGTGTCGACAACCGAACGTTGTCATTTCGTAGTTAGATTTGTAATTGACCTTCGTATATGTTCGGTACCTTTCGACTTTATTCGTAACTAATTTTCATAATAATTTTCATAATAAAATAATTTTCAAATAAATCTTCTATTAGATTTAGATATGTATGTGCACGCACATGCGCTTCGAATAAGATTTCTTAGAAGCTGTGGAAGTATAACGAGAATAATATTCAAAATTAATAGAATTAATCCCCTCCGATAATCATGTAAACAACTTTCAAAAAAAAACTTTTATAGATGATATCGAGCCAGTCTAACAATGGATTTCGAGAAGGAAGGTACGCAGAACTTATACTTATTACATTTAAATTATAATATACATTTTCTATGATAATTTAACAATTATTTAGCATATGTTAACTACTCTTATGCACCCTTCTGATATTTAAGAATGTTCTAACACGTATACATATTAATCGATAGAGTGGAATATAATAGTGCAAGTGGAATAATGAAAAGTGGAAACGGTGCTTGTATTTTATTAAAATAAATTCATTTGAAAATAAATTTTAACTAATTCACTGCATTTAATGCAGCAGTAGCATCAGTGCTAGTGCATCGTCAACGTCACCATTCATGTTTTGAAAATATTAATTAATACGTCAGGGGAATATTTTAAAGTATGTTTCTTTACTTTTGTAATGTTTAGAAACCAAAATCAATCATTAGAAATAGAAAACGGCTGTTCAAAAGTAGGTCACTGGTAAGAAAAATAGGTCAATGATACAAAAGTAAGTCAGCTGTACAAAATCATGGTAATATTCCTATACGTACTGAATGTATTGAGAGAAAGATAGGCGAAGGTCTACCTTTCGGTAAATTCTAGGAAATTCGTTATATATGAAATACACATAGAAAAACATTCCTTAACTACCGGCTTAGTCAAGCGTTAAATACTTTGTTTACATTTGTCTCTCTCCGTCGCTCCTCGGTCGGTGTCGACAACCGAACGTTGTCATTTCGTAGTTAGATTTGTAATTGACCTTCGTATATGTTCGGTACCTTTCGACTTTATTCGTAACTAATTTTCATAATAATCGTTAGTCTTCTTCGAGCGTCGGAAGGAATAACAAGGATATAAGTTAAAGTGACATTTATTTCGTGTCGCGTGTGCGTGTATTCTTCCTATGCAAGTGACATTCATATGTGAACGTGTGTGTGCAGTGCTGAATAGTGATATGTACCATATATGGATACTGCAATTATGGATATGGATATGCAGCATTTGGATATAAGAACAAAGTACATCTTAAGTAAGTCGACCGTAATTTTTGACATTTTTAACATTTGACAGTGCGTGATAGGTTTTAGTGTTAAACATATTAAATCAATAATTTTCAATAAATAATCTAATAGGTATTCGTAAAGTCATAGAATTTTTTAACCAGACACTATATGTACGCGTTCATAATTCACCCGAATAATTTTCGTTGCATCCATAGAACTGAAAGGGTTTTAAAATATGATGAAATATTTATTATATAAGTTTTAATTAATTGACTGCATGTAATGCAGTAGTAGAATCAGTGTCAGTGTATCGTCATCGTCATCCTAGGGGTAGGATTCCTATCGTGCAGTCATCAGTAAATACTAAAACTAAGAATATTTTTCTATCAAATATTTCTACGATAACTTCATTGGTTTTTGATTATGACGATGATATTTATTTTTCTCTTTTGTTTTTTTTGTATTAGAACATCATTACAGTCGTGCGCGTAGGGCAATGAAGTATTCGTTCGTTATATCTTTGAAATAAAATATAAAAAGTTCGTGAAATAGAATCAGTGTTGATCGTCGAATGTTAAAGTTTCGTTTTTGTTGGTTTAGAAGCTCGTAAGTTTATAAAGTACTATATTGTAAAGTTGATATCGTGTAAATTTTAGAAAAATGTCATTATATCATCTTTTTCATATTTTCATTGATTTAGAATAGAAAAAATATTCTCTAGGAATAATATAGAATTTTTTTCAATAATCTATTAAATTTTGCATATATTGATTAATTAGTCAAAAAATAATATGTATTTTATAAAACAATAGTATTATCAAATGAAATATTTTCTTGTTTTCGATTATTGCTTTTGATTATTATTATTAATGTAAATAATATAAGAAAAGATAATTTAAAATCAAACAAGTAATATATATATGTTCGTTTAATAAAACTTTTAAAAGATCAGCTGTTAAATATAATAATATAATAAATATAATAATATCGAATGTATATAAAATACAAACAAAGCAGTTTACTACTACGTTTTGTAAGCCTTCTAAGTGTTCGCGCCTTTTAACCGAGCCAGTAAAAATGTTTATAGAAGTTGCAGTTAGATGTTTTCGCAAAGATTGTGAGAAACCTAAAAGAGAATGAGAGAACGAGAGGATAATGAGTTTATACAGGAGAGGAGAATATTCTCTCTTCTTAGTATCTGTCTTCGAAGTAATTAATTTGCAAAGAAAATGAACTTCACCCTTTTCGAATCCAAAGAATATTTTTCTTCACTTTTTCTTCTTCTTCTTCTTCTTTATTTAATTTTATTTTTGTATTTCTTTCTTTCACGTCTATCCTATTATATCGAATTAAACGATGAAATCCTTATCGTATAATATGAAGATCAATTTTTAGCACATACATATATGACTTGTCTTTTCAATAAATTCATTAATCTTCTCAATCGTTAATGGACATTGGACACCTACGTAAATACATAGATCCATAAATTCTCAATAAACACTAATACACAAGTAGGTTCGATATTAGGTTAGATTTCATTGGAGATAACGAGCTTTTCGAGTACTATGATCGTGTCTCGACTGTCTTGCTGAGAGAAAATGAATTTATGTCTCATTTTCCCTCTCTCTCTCTCTCTCTCTCTCTCTTATTTGCGAGAGTGTTTTTATTTAAGAAATACAATTTCCGATTGTCGTTATTTTTATCTGATCTACCAATTGTCCTGTCTTTCAATTTGCTTTTAAATTAGAAAGAGAAATGAAGATAGAAAGAGAGAGAGAGAGAGAGAAAGATGGAATAAGGTTCGGTGTCGACGACATCGATGCCGGCATTTCGGTAAGTCTTCGCTTTAATTTACCCCCCGAAGGGTTCAGGCTCTCACCACGGGACGCCCCTGGCTAGATCCGAAAGCCACCCTCGGGCTAAACTATTCCGTTATTTGACGATGATTCGCCCTTCTCTACATCTTCCTTTTGTCGTCATTTTACCCTTAACACACAAAAAAATCGTTTCCTTTGAATATTTTTTTTATTATTTATATTTATTTTTCTTTCTTTTTTTTTAATTTTTTTCTTTATTCTTTATACCTCTCGATATTATTAATCTTCGTGATAGGTTGATATTTAATACGAAAAGAAAAGAAGAAAAGAAGAAATTTAAGTAATCGCAGTGAATAAGATTTATTTTCACTTGTATATTATTAACAATCAGAATATTTCCACGGTGCATAGAAAAATATTTATTTAATTATTTTAATACAGTATTTTCTTTCTAAATTTTTAATAAATGATGTACAAAAAAATATGTAATATATTTTTGAAAATATATGATCGAATTAATAATTATTCGTTGTACCATCGGTGTAAACGAATCCGAATATAGGTCAAAGGAATTATCTTCACTTTTTGGAATTGTTTTTTCTTAGTCATTAATTATTTTAATATAATATCCTTTTTTATTTTTTTGTTTTCTCAACTAATGATAATATGCGTTCAGCGGTCTGTTTGAAATAGGAAACAGAGATGTATGTACCGCGATAAACGAAAGAAAAATATATTTAATATTCCCTTAAAGATTACGTTTAAAAATCATGTTATTTTTAATTATTTTTTAATCATTCCGTAGAAAAAAAAAAGAAGAGCATTCCCACGTCTTGTATTTATTAAATCGTTTTTTTTTTCTTTTCCTTTCCGGACCGAGAGTGATCGAAATAAACGTCTATGGGTAAAAAGAGAGTATCATAAAAAAGTTATCTCCTTGAGAAGGGAAAGCATCCCTATATGATGGTGTATTTTTGTGGTTTCGACAACGACAACAACGACGACGACGTCGACGAGGACGACCAAGACGACCAAGACGACCAAGACGACCAAGACGACGTAGACGTTGAGAAAATCGATCGAGAAAACGATTGTTTGGCAGGTTTACGGCTTCGAATAGAATCGAACGTTTATGATCACGCGTTCGCGCATACGCCGTTAAATTCGTAACTCGTCGTTCGTTACCGTAGAAACTGGAATTTATTGGAATTGATAAACGAAACTCTGTATTCTTTCTTTCCTTCTCTCTCTCTCTCTCTCTTTTTTACTCTTTTCGATACGAATTGCGAATATTTATGATAAACATACTATCCTGTAATTAAAATGTAATAACGCATTTGCTTCACAAAATACATCTACAGATACACATATATGTATATAAATAGATACATAGGTAGGAGATATGTACACGCATATATTACATATATGATTACGTATTTCAAAGCTTTTCGAAAGCTTTACTCGTAAACAAAACGAGAAAAACGTATGCGTTTATTGCCGGGACGATCGTAAGTCGACGATGCGTAAAATATATTATAATACTACTATATATATAGTTGTATCTGCATACATGTTTCGATAAAAACGATTGGAATTTTTCGTACCGGAGAGATTACCTTATACGAATGTCTAACAATATTTAAAAAAAATATATTAATTTTATTGAAAAATACAAAAACTGTGTTCGGTGTTGGACAAAACAGTAATTAGTTATTATAATAATAATAATAATTATTATTATTTTTATTATAATTATTGAAATTATTTTCCTATAATACTCATTATCGAATTTTTTAACGAATTCTCCAGAGAGAGAGAGAGATCAGTTTGATTTATTAACGATGAGAGTTTCTTTTCCTGTTGCCTGAGAAAGATCAAGATGTAGTAGAAGACGTGAGACGAAACGAGTACAAATATAAGAGAAAGAGAGAGAAATAGTAAACGAAGAAAAAAAAATAAAAGACAGAATAGAAATAAAAAAAAAAAAAAAAAGGATACTAGTATCTCGGAAACTCCCATCGGAAGTGAGAAGAGTATAACGAAAAAAATCTTCCAATCACCATGCTCTACCTTCTCTCGCCTTATTTTCAAGCGTCCTCTCTTCTCTTCGTCAGTTTGTGCGCGCGCGCGAGTAAGAGTAAAAGAGAAAAAAAAAAAAGAAAGAAAGAAAGAAAGAAAGATGTGGCTGCACCCCGTAAGAATCCTCCCCTTACAGAAGCAGCTCGTTTTCACGATTCATCCGTTTTTTCGCCTTTTTTATTTGGCTCCTTTCATCGTTTGCTGCCAGGCGACTCTCTCTCTCTCACTCTCTTTCTTTATCTCTCTTCCTCCCTCTTTCTTTGGTTTTTTTTTTCTATTTCTCTTTCTCTGTCAACCATCGAGATATCGCGTGTTTGTCGCGTCGATCGAACATCTGCACCTATCGTCGACGACATCTTTCTCTTTCTCTCTCTCTCCCTCTCTCTTTTTCTTCCTCTTTCTTTCTCTTATATTCGCATGGCACAGGATGTTCGTTAAATCGAGACACATTGTATCGATAAGTCGAAGGGAAAGATACCGTCGAGTCCGTTAGGCGTGATAACATCTTTTGCCTCTCGTTCTTTTATGGGGAAAACATTTTATCTCACTTTCTCTTTCTTTTTTTTCTATCCCTACCCTTCTCTCTCTCTTTCTGTGTCTCTCTCTTACTCGTTCTTATTTATGTCTTCTTTTGGAGTTGTCAGACCCATTAAACTCTATCATCTTTTTGACACGAACCATGTTTGATGCATGTTATATTCCTTCCTCCTTCGTTAGAATTATTTTCTACAGGGGACAGTTTTATTGTCGTATAATTCTCGATAAGGATTACGTTAAAACCATCTATAATATTATTAATGTCACGATGTTTAAAACTTATCTGCATATATTAGAAGTTAGTCTTTTTATTTTATCATATTATCACTTATTATTTCATTTTATTCATTCGATGTGTCCTTAATAGTTCCTTCTACTTTCTTTTTAATTCATTAGACTCGTTTAATATTATACATAGTATGATTTCGTTATGAATAATTATAATTACTATAGTTACTATAATTAACGTTGATAAATAACTATATGACATCGTACAAATACGTAGAAAAAGAAACATAAAATTATTTCGTAATAATAATATTCTCAAATGAAATTGTTAAAATGAAAAAAAAAAAGAGGAATCTTATTGCAATACTAGATTTATATCTATATTTATCTCTTTCTATCACGTCGATAGAATTCTATCGTTTAACATGGTTGGTTATATGCGCAGGCTCGCGAATAGTAGGAGAAAGATTTATGGTTGGAACAGGATGTACGCGTTAGCATAATGATTCAACTCTCTAACTAGCGCAGACCTACCGACGCACGCCCGTGTGTTTAGGGTACATGAGCCAATGCATATTTATATATTTTGGAGGTACACGCTGCGATAGACGTTATTACGTAATAATCCTGTTAAATGTAACGTTAAATACTATTAGCGGCGGACGGTAGTGCACCGGCGGAAACTATATGCATATATGTATGTATGTATGTATGTATGTTTGTATGTATGTATGCATGTATATATGCATGTATATATACATGTATGCATGTATGTATGTATGTACCTCGTTTCTTGTTCGATGAGAATCGTTCGCACGTCCAAATCCATTCTAAACGATAAGCGTCGACCGATCAGATTAAACGTTTATTTTATAACCTACGGATTTATCATTTGACCCTTCCGATTAACTTAATATTCCTTCTTTTATTTTTATTTTTCATCCTTTTTCATTTCTTTCTTTTACCATCCACAATATATTTTCAAAACGTTTGTAATTACTTGTTAGATTTACGATAAACAAATTAGTGTGGATTAAGCGTATTTTAAAGATTATTTCTTAAACAATTGTATTACAAAGATCTTTCTACGCGTGGTTGAATTATTTTCTATGTAACAATTTTAATATTTTATTAATAAAAGTTCACGAGTAAGATATTATATTTAAATTGTTTATAAATCAAGAAAAATCTGTACGCGCGTGTGATGTTGAATCGATTTATCATTCTAAGAGAAAGAAAGAAAAAGTAAATAAATAAATTACGTATAATTAATATTTTAAATTAAAAAAAATAGTTAACGGAGGAAATAAAAGTTAATTTAAACGTAAGGAGTTTAAAAATTACAACGATAAAATAGAGTTACATGATCCTTTTCCTCGTTCGTCTCAAGATGCGAAGGCAAACACGTTAATCGATTATGATTTGAACTAGACACTTTGAACGGTGTGATATTCTGTATATCGAGTAAGTGAGAATGTGTATACGCAAGAGAGCGAGAGAAAGGGGTAGAATAGGAGAGAGAGAGAGAGGGAGGGGGTTGTACGATCGTACGACTTCGCGTGTAATTGCTAACGTGACAATCAAGTGCAACGTACGCGCGTAACGGCGTGTAACGACGTGCATTGTGAATTATCGCTCGTCGAACCATTAGACACTCATATATGCTACTATCATTTCACTAGTTTAATTTACTGTGCGAATTTTGTGACGTATCTTTTCTCTACCTCTTCTTTTTTATTTCCTTTTTCTCTCTCCACTTTCTCTTTTTATCTTTTTATTTATTTCTTTCTCCCTCTCTCTCTCTTTCTTTCTTTCTTTTTTAATTTTTATCTTCTTATTTTTCTCCCCTTTCTTCTTCAATATTTCTAAGGTTCTTTCGCGTATATATTTATTTTATTTTAATTTTTTTTCATTAGAACGATTATAATTTCGTTTCAAACTGTCCATCGTTTTAGATTTTACATGACCCGTTTGTACCATTCCAAACGATAAGATCGTCGATCTAGCGTTAAACATTTCATAGTCGAACAAATGAGGCACGTGTGACTAATTTGACGAGCACGGAACATGATCATTAATAGAGAAGAAGGTAGAGAGAAAGAGAGAGAGAGAGAGAGAAGGAGAATACGTTTGATACATCATTAGATATGGCATGAATGAAATGATACATATCATTTATTTTATTATTATTATTATTATTTTTATTTTACCTTTTGACAGAGCAATGTGTGAAAAATATAAGAAAATAAATATTTGAAAAGTCTTCCCAATATAAATCCTGGTTGTTGAAACGTGTTAGGGACGTTAAGAAAATTTGATAGATACGCGTAGATAGAATATTTCTTGAAAATGTAAACCGATCGATCATCGTTCGTTCGTAAAAATGCATCAAATAAAAAATAAATTCAGAGTATAATATTGCATCTGTTACAAGATTATGATTATTTTTGTCTAATAAATAAATTCATTAATATTTCGTCGTATAATTTGTTTTAATCATATACGAAGAGGAAAGTTAAATGAAATGTAATATCATATCGAATAAGAGAGAGAAAAATCTTTTTTTTTTTTCTTTATAAAAATATCAAATTATTATGATAAAAAATCGGAGTAATTTCTATAAACAAAAAATTAATAGGGAAAATGTTGTCTTTTACATTGACTCGTTAATATTTCATCAGGGAATATTATTTTAATTACAAAAAAATAAAATTAAAAAAAGTAGGTGTATCTCTGTGTGTATCTGTGTGTATCTGTGTGTATCTGTGTTTGTTTGTCGAAGAAGAAATAATTGAAAGATTTAAAATTGACAGTAAAAACGTCTGGGAAGGATTCCAACGTTAATTACATACACATTCTGTATATTTCTCTTTCTCTCTCTTTCTCTTTAGAGAAAGTAATCTTCGTGCTTTAACACCGAGAGGAGAAAGCGTGCAAATTCATCCGTCAACGGTAGACGATCATAACCGACGACGTTAAACGACGGAGGATGTCGGTTCGATGTAAAATCATCTCGTAGGAGGAAAAGGAGTGAAGAACGACACGGAAAGGGATTAGAAGGATGAGAGGTAGAAGGTCCTCTTCTCTCGAGCTATCCTTTTCGAACGAAAGGACGCGTCCGTCGAGTCACGTCGAAATTATGCGACACGACCGTTTGGACAATTTTCCAGCCGTTTAAACCGCAATATCTTCTGCGTTGACTTCGTATACGATCCTATGAGAAAGATAAAAAGAGAGGGAGAGGGAGAGGGAGAGAGAGAGGAGAGAATAGAGTGCTTTAGGGTCTAAGTATATAAGAGAAAGAGAAAAAGAGAGAGAGAAGGAACGAAAGGGACTTTAATTTCTCACACTATATATCTATGTATATTTGTTTGTTCATCTTTCTCTCCCTTTCTCTCTCTTTCTCTTTTCATTTCTGTATGTGTATATCTCTATCTTTGTCCGTCTTTATCGTAGCGATAGCAAAGCTTCTGTAGAGAGTATTACGCGTACGTGGCACGCGTCATCGAGCGTACTCTTCGTCGCTGGTGCGGCTAGTGGATTCGAAAATTATGCAAATCCAAGGAAGACGATGAAGACGACCCCTGCCAACGTCGGTTGGATCGAGAAATATTCATCCTGGAAATTCTCACCCACGTTTTATCTCTCTCTCTCTTTCTTTCTCATTCCATCTCCTTCTATCTCCACCCGTCCCTTTTATCTCCGACTTTCATTCGTGACTTTTCAAATTTTACACTTTAAACCTGTAAACCCATACGTTACCTACATTCTTATTTATTCTTTCGAATTATCGTGGCAAATTTTGAATTCATTTTTTTTTGTCTTTTTTATTTTTCTGTAACTAAAAAGTTTCTTTCCTATGACACATTTTTCATCGGATTTTTGTGTTATCGCCGAAAGGAGTTTACTAGAACAAGAGTAGGTAACTCTAACTAATCGAGATTATCGTCTAGGATACGAGATATTCAGAAGAACGTATAAGTGATAGAAGTATATTTAACTTATGCAATATGTAACCGCCATATGGCATTTCTTTTAGGTATATGTACATTTAATTTCGATATATTCGCATATACATATGTAGAAAACTTGTGTGTGTGTGTGTGTATGCATGTACGTGCGTACGTAATATCAATCGATCAATTTGTTTTATTTTTTTTTTTTGCCAGACGATAAATTGACATTTTCCATCATCTTTCCCTTGTATATCATTTTCATTGAATCGACGTTTCTATTTTTATAAATCATCGTACCAGGTAAAGAGAAATTTGGAGGGATGAGCACTTAAAGTAATTAGGTAAACCAACGATATGTCGGTCATTTCACGACATGTTTCATTTGTAATCGATAGTGTTAACGTTATTCGAGCTTCGTGTAGGCACACCTACCAGTTAGTTTTCCGAACGAATTCTACTCAAAATCGAGAGCGATTATATCGATCAAGAGGAACGAATATCTCATGATCATATATACTCGATTCTCCTTTGTTCAAATAGATAAAATAATATACAATACAATTCGTAACACGAGAATATCAAAATCAAATATAGATAGATCCTATTCCATGTAACCAATGTAACGATATATATAATTACAGATTTTTAAGATTAATAATAATAAATAATAGACCACAAGAGAAAGAGAGATAATATACTTATGTGATATATGTGTATTAAATGTTTAGTTTGAATAGATTAAATACTATTTGAAAAATAGAATAATTCAAATAATATAAATCAATGGATCCTTATAAATATATTATTTATTACATTGATCAAGAAGAATATATATAATAAACATACTAAAATATAATTATATATATACATGCTTATTAATATAAAATAATAATAAATTATAGAAGAGGTGAAAAACAGAGAGAAAAGGAAAGAAAGAAAATGAAAAATAAAAATATGAAAAGGGGGATAGAAAATATTAGTTGGGGATGATTGAAAATTCAAATGGAAAATACCGAAATGTAATTCCCGACTCACGTATTTCGAATTTCTTATTATCGATGGATTGTTAAGCTAAACTAAAGCATTTATTAAAACAAGAATTGTTCGATCACGACAACGAAGTCGCGCGTCGGATGAATGGACATTATGGATCGGGGCCAGGCACATAATTTAGCCGCGCCCGAAGAAGAGAGGCGTTGTCTCTCTGTCATACGTGTGTTCTTTGTGTGTGCGAAGCTCTCAAACTCTCTCTCTCTCTCTCTCTCTCTCTCTCTCTCTCTCTCTGTCTATCTATCTCTCTGTTTCACTCACTCTTGCTATCATACACGCACCCTCGCCCATTCGAGCGCGATTCGTCAAGCGAAGTGGCGGTGGTTTGGTCGACACAGAGACGAGTGAGAGAGTAAAAGAGAGAGAGAGAGAGTGAGTGAGTGAGTGAGAGGAGAGAGAGGGCTAGTTAGAGCCGTATTCATTACAAATTACAGACCACGAACCGGTTTTATGACACCGCAGGAACGCAGAATCGGGCACGTACGTGGCCATAGCCTCGGTTTTGCGGGACTCTATGAAGCTCCCCTTTTAATCCGCCACAAATGTTCATTTTCCAGCCAATTATCGCTAATTTTCGTTAGAACACCGCTGGGTACAGAGTGAGAGAGAAAGGTACAGATACCCGTGCGTCAGTCTCTTCCTCCTCTTCCCTCTTCCCTCTTTTTCTCTCTCTCTCTCTCTCTCTCTCTCTTACTGTCTCTGTCCTCTGTGTTTTTCTTTTTTTTTTTTATTATTTTTACTAACTAAGTGAGCAGGTAGGTTGAGTCGGGCGATTCATTCGCAAAAGCTATGATTTGCATTTTTTCATGTTTGTCCGTCTCTTTACTTTCTTTATTTAGTTTGTTTTTTTTTTCTCTTTTTTTTTTTTACTTGCTCTTCTCTCTTTTTCTCTCTTCGTTTCTTCTACTTCTTTTATTTTCTCGTAGGTCCCATCGATACGTTTGATAAAAGGATAGATGATATTTATACGTCGAGAGTTAGTTTTTTCCTAAACAGAAAACTCTGTTTCTGGAATGAAAAATATTGTTAATTCTTGCAATAGTCGTTTACAAGAGAGAGATTACCTTCTAGAATTTGACTATTAGGAAATTTTGTTGAGTAAACAGGGTCTATTATTTTCACGTGATTTATTTAGAAAGAGGATGAATAGAGAAAATCTAAGATGTGTTATTGTTTTTGTGAGATATATTTGTATTGGTAAAGTTTGTTTATAAATTTATAGCATATTTCTTTATACAAATAATGCCATAATTTGTTTCTTTTTTTTTTAATTCTTTGTAATTTAAAATATAATTAAAATTTTTAATACACCCTGGACCAATGAGTATTCTTTATGATTCTAAATTGTATTAAAAAAGAAATATTATTTATGTATATATATTTTTTTATCTATAATAGATAAATAATAATTATACATATAAATTGGATTGACACAAAAACTTCATTTAGTATTTCATGGCTTTAGTAAATAGCTTTAGAATCGTATATAACTTTGACAATATTATTCGAATTTAACATTACTCGTATGTGCATTTGAAAGGTGACATATAATAGAAAATAATTGAAAATGAAGTTATGATATTTGTGTGTTTTGTACATTTTCATATGATAAATATAATTGACTTGTAAGTAGACTTATTTATTTCTAAAAAAAAAAAATTTCAAAAACAGAAAGATACAATTAATGATAATAAAAGGATGTGAAAAATATTTCTTTGAGTGGATTCATTGAAATTCCGTGTATATCGTGGTGGTACTTAAAAATAAACATCCCGTATAACGAAGCATGCACGTACGAACCCTTACGACATACACGCACGCATTCTGCTGCTTGCTATGTCGCCCCTATAAAACGTAAACGAGGTTGCCTCGTAATATATGTTCATTCATTCGATATCGAATTGGTCGTGTCACCGTCCTAATCCTTATATATCATCTCGTTTAAGTCATTATTATTATTATTATTATTATTATTATTATATTGACCGTCAAATAACTTTTTATACTTTTCGTAGTAAAGATAAATACTTAAATACGATTTCTTACTCTTAATTCGATATATTTTATAGATATTACTTTTTTACTTACTTACGTTAAGTATATCATTTTATAATAGTTATTATTTGCTTTGATTTGAAATTGGATTAAATTGCATTAGTGTTTCATCGTCAGTAAGTGAAATAAAAATAAAATAGATTTTTTTATATTTACGAATAAGTGTGTTGATTAAAAAAGTGGTTAATTTATGAATATTAATTGTATTATTTGCATTTTCTATCAAAATTAATTAATATTCTAAAAGATGCATAAATCTAAATATTAATATTTTTTTATTATTTTGACTTATATACCACTGACTGTATATATTTTTGTTTATTGAAATATTATGTTATTCTAATTTTAATTAATTTTAATATTTATCTTTATATCACGATATTCTAAAAATCAAACTTTTAAGTAAATAAATGTTTTACGTCACAGTGATTGTGTATATATATATAGACTTTTTATTTTAGTATCTAAACATGGAACATTCTTTCGTAGATAGAGATACCTTCGGGATCAATGCATCGCAAAAAAGACGTTATATTTTACCGTAGATTTTTTCAAAGAGGATTTCTCAGTTTTGAAACAGCATTTAGGAATGTGCTCTGACGTATCGTTCCTTCGTTTCAAAGGATTCGAACAGAAAAATCGCGATGCTTTATCTGCGGAACCTTTGAGGAATCTGGTTCACTGTGTTAGTTTCTCTCTTTCTTTTTTATTTCTTTTTCTTTCTTTTTCTTTTACCGTCGTCCGTCTCACCAATTCTTTTGCATCGACATTTTTCAACCTTTATCTTTCTATCTCTTTTATATACACATTTATAGGAAGAACATATGTTTTATAAATACATATTCTATGTATGGTTTAAAGAATATCATTATTTTATTTATATTTTATTATTAATTAAATAATAAAATTATTTTAATAAATATTATTAACAAATATATATCTTTACGTATATATTTTTCTAACTTTTTTCTTTGTTATTTTAGTTCCAAGTAAAAAGAGGATTCAAAAGTTAATATCGCTTTAACGTTGAACAAAACTCTCTCTTTACGTCATCGTCCAGTTATTTCAGTAGTAACGTTACAATCAGTCGAAAAGTAGCTATGGAAAAAGACATTCATTTTCTTTTTTTTTCCGTATAAAATAAAATATCTTTTCTTTCTAGGAAAATGGTTTTTTTTTTTAAAAAAAGAAGATAGAATAAAATCGTATAACACGATGACGGGACGAACTATGTTTATAACTTCATTGTAGCATAATATTATATGCTTTAATCCTTTTTCTTTTCATTTAAATTCGTCTAATTTTGTTAATTGTTACTCGTGCCGGCGATTCTCATATAATTTTACTTTATTATTATCGTACGTGACTCCTATATGTGATTTTTGTATTATTACTTTAAATGAAAAATATATATTCGTAATATATACATATATAAATAAACATATTATTTGTATAATTGAAGTAAGATCGTATTGCTGGTGTATATGTAAGATTCGAAGTAATTGAATTCGTAAGGAATATTAAAACAAAGTGATATTAAATGAAGGAACGAAAGAATGAGAAGATGAAGAAGAACGATAGGACGAACAACAAGAATAGGCGAAAGTAGAGAAGGAAGAAGAAGGAGAAGAAGGAGTTTTCAATTTTCTCACAAGTTCGAACATCGAAGAATGATGAAAGAAGGAGACATAGAAAGGTTCCTACTATCGTCCATTTCCTTTTCACGAATAAGAGAGCTTCGATATCGATACTAGTAGTGGGGAAGAGGTTGTGGAAGAAGGAGAGAATAATAATAGGCTAGTAGTAGTAATAGTAATAGTAGTCAAAATAGTAGTAGTAGTAATAAAAATACTAATAGTAGTAGAAATATTAGTAATAGTAGCAATAGTAGTAGCAATAGTAGTAGTATTAATAATAGTATTGGTGGTGGTACATCAGCCCTTCGAAACCCCCACTTTTTGCTCTTTCTCCTCTCATTCTTGGAAGCACCAAACTATCCCCACCCCTTGTTCATCTTGAACATGCCGAATGGAGTAGGAAAGGCGATATAGGAAAAGCACATACGTATGTAACTAAGTCCTTACATACGTAGATGTATGTATGTAGGTGCGTAGGTGTCTCATATCACCTATGCAAGGGGCACCCTTTCGCGAGAAGCAGAGCGTCAGAGGGCGCAGCTCCTAGAATCGGGAGAAAGAGAGGGTAGGAGTTTAGGTGGTGGGGTTTATGGTTGTTGGAAAAACGGGGGTGCGCCTGCGTTCTTGTAACTCCCCTCGTTCTGAGCCACTCCCGATCGTCGACGACCGTCCCACACGATCCTTCCTGCGATCCTAAAAGCGCTTCAGTCTATCGTCCGCTTTCGTTGAGGCCGCAGAACGCCCTCGGGGCATCCTCGAGCTCCTACCCCTTCAGATAGAAAGAAAGAAAGAGAGAGAGAGAGAGAGAGAGAGAGAGAGAAAGAAAGAAAGACACACATATATATATTTATATTTATATATATACATTATATATATATTATATATATATATGTATATATTTTATATATACACTTGGCACGAATTATTATTCAATCTTTTTCACGTTGTTAGTTTAATTTTTATTTTGTTTTGTTTTGTTTTATATATTTTTTTTTTTGTAATTTCGTGAAAGAGAGTAAAAAGAGAGAGAGAGGGTTGAACCATTTCTTTTACGTTCTTGTTTTTAACTTCCCTTTCTTATATATCTTTTTTCGCTGTTTGTTTTCTCTATTTTCTATTTTCTATTTTATTCTGATTTTTTTTCGTATTGTCGTTTAAATATTGTTGGTAGAAAAAATTAAAATAGATAGTATATATAAGTGCGGGAAGTAACGGAATACTTTGATCCGGATCTCTCTTTGGATCATCTATTCAGTGACGGTGAACAGATATTTCCCTGGTTTCTTTATTTTCTTCTTATTTTTTTTCTTTCTCTCGTTTCCACGCGCGTTTTTTTATGATACTTTCGAAGATCGCGACGATGATAGGTACAACACGATTATTTTCTTTTTTTTTATTGCATATTTTCGAAAAAGATAAAAAGAGAGAGAGAGAAGAATGTTAGGAATTTGTTATCGCGATTCGAGTTTTATTTGTCCAGGTGTGCGACAAAATTTATAGAAAAGTAATAGTAAAAAGAGAAATGTTAAAAAATGTGACGCAAAAATGAATAAATAAAATAGAAAAAAATTATTCGAAGGGGGAGAACAGGTGTTTGAGGATGAAGAAAATTTCGATAAGATAATTAACTTAAAAAGTTTATAACGAAAATAGAAAAAGGGGTGAGATAAATACACGAATAGGGAAAAATAAGTATCTCGATTGATTATTCGTAATAATAATGTTAGCTTCGTCCTTTTATTTTCCTTTTTTTTTTCTTTTTATGTATCCCCTTTCTCTCTTTCGGTCGTTTCTTCTTACAAGGAGAAATGCGGGTACGAAGGAAACCCACGACGTCACGTGGCTCGTCCCTTCGTCGGCGAGTATCGCACGTGACGCAACCCTAACTCAACGCGACGCGACACGACACGACGACTACGACGACTACGACGACTACGCGAGTTCGGATTCTCGCGAAGAGGAGGAGGAGGAGGAGAAGAAGAAGAAAAAAAAAATAGTGTCTTCGGAAGTCGTGAGGGAAGAAAAAAAATCTAAACGAAGACGACAGACCAGGTAATAGTAACCTAAACGAAGAAACAGGCAGAGACAAATGTCAAGGATCAGACGGGGGGGTCTCCTATTTTTCGTACGAGGTAAGTGTGATTGATATTCACGGTTATAAATCATTTTATTCTTTGTCGTTTCCTTCCTATATAATATAATGTTGGAAAAAATATATACTGGAGGAAAATAAATGAAGAACAGGGGGTTAGAGGGGTTTAGGGGGTTTGGGGAACGAAGTTGGGTGGGTTGAAAGGTAGAAAATTTATTCGTCGAACGTTAAACGTTTTTTTTTTTTACTTTCTTTTTTGTTTTAATTCTTTTACAAACAATCAAAAAATATATATATATATATATATATTATTATGTCAATCTTTTTTTTATCACGTTGATGTTATACGCTTCGATCGAACGTATTTGTGTGTTTCTTTGAAAGAACGTGCAATTGACGCATATTAAAATGTATATAAAATTGTTTTGAAAAAATTGATTCATAAAATGATATTTATATCTGATTGATCAGAAAGAGAGAAAGGGGAAAAAAAAATTACTAAAAAGAACCACGATTCAAAGGGTAGAGAGAAGCAAGGAGAAAAAGGATTTTCAAGCAGGACGTTGAAAAAAATGTCGCGAATAAATTTTTCCATGTTTTTATAATCCCACTAATCGGAAAATATTCGATAGTTCATTTTTCTTCCCCTCGTTTATTTTTATTTTTTTTCCAACCACCGTTTCGACCTTTTCACCTCTTATATATATAACTATATATATTGTATATATATATTTTAATTTTTATATCTTTGTCTCGGTCAACGCGGAAGTCTATTATTAAAAGTCTCTGAGAATAACGCAAAACTCATGCGAAATTCAGTTTGAGCGTCATTTTGTCGGTCGGATGGTTCTCTCCCTCTTTGCGTTTGTCCTATCTTTTCTATCTTTTTCACTCTCTTTTTCTCTCATCTCTTTTTATCTATCTCTTTTTCTCTCTCTCTCTCTCTCTCTCTCTCTCTCTCTGTTCGGAAGAAGACACCACAGTGAATGCTGCTACTACCCTCTCGAACCTTTCCAACCCTCTTTCTCTTGCTCCTCTCTACCCTTTGAATCGTATTTACGCGAGCGTTTGCAATTGCGTTTGCACGGTAATTTTGCTGCCGGCGGCGTGACGACGAGAACGAACGAAACGAAACGAACGAACGAACGATGGGCTGGTTTGGGAGGTCAAGTGGAACCATATTTGGCACGTTCGACCCTTCCAAACACAGAAAAAGGATTTCCTTCTTTTTTTTTTTCTTTTTGTTCTTTTATTCCTCCCTTTTTCCTCTTCTTCTTCTTCTTCTTTTTCTTCTTCTTTCCTGTTTTTAAACGATCTTACGTTCCAACGTTTATCTTTTATAAAAATCAACCTATTCCCCGTTTGTAACTAAATTTATTTCAATCTAATTATTACATGATTATAAACAAAAATCATTGAAGATCAAAGAAAACTAACTCGTTTTTGTGTGTCGTGTATTTCGAGAAAACCTCTATCGAGGAATAAATAATAAATCATTTCTAATCTCTTATGTTGTGCATTAAACTCCAATTTGATGTAGTAATTTCGACATACATACATACATACACACATACATATGAAAGAACTACTTCTACATAAAAAGAAAAAACAAGAAATGATATATGAAAGAGGGAAGAAAAAATGAAACATCAAACACGTAACTGCGAATCACTTCCCTTTTTCTATTTACCACCGTATGGTTTAAATATTTTACACATTACACGTATTACATGTACATATATACCACCCCCCCAGTACCTATATTTTTTGTTCTATTTCTTTTAAAATTTTATCTTTTTTTTTCGAAGGCAGGGGGATTAAATTGTTTTGTTTCAATCCCCCTCCCCGCCCCTTCCTTCCTTCTCTCATCGAAATATTCCGGATAATATTTAACCCACGAGAGTCGTATAAATTTACACTGGTGAACACACGACGATTGCGCTTTACCGATGTTACGATAAACACAGCTGGCATAATACGTGTGGTACTCCAAGCATAGAGGAACATGTACGGGCATGCAAGTATACGTGAATATACATACGTATATGTATATATATATATACACATACATACACGTATGTACTCATACAGGAGCATAAGTATTTACCTAACGTATACGTGAGTATACCGTAGGGTAGTATGTGAAAAATAAATTATGGAAATGGGGAGAGAGAGAAAGAGAGAGAGAGAGGAGAAGCCGAATGGTGCGAGTTATGTAGTGGTAAAGATTTAACGTGCACGCGTTGCTATACCTGGTTCCTCTGTTCTCTCATTCTCTCTCTCTCTCTCATTCTCTCTTTATTTCTCTTTATAACACACTCTTTTCCCTTTTAACCTATCTCCATCTCTTTCTATAGGTCGAAGCACTTGACTTCGGCCATGCGAATAATTTCACGTCGTCCACTTTCTCATCGAGTAGCAATGAAAAATGAAAAGAAAAAAGAGAAAATACAAAAATGCATAAAAACAAGGAATCGTGAGAAAGATTGACCGAAAGAGAGAGAGAGAGAGAGAGAAAGAGAGAAATAGTAAGCTTTTTATTAAAACCAATTGTGTTAACAAGCGAATCTTTGTCGTCGAATGTTGACGTTAAACAATTCCTCGACGTCGATCAAAATTTACGTACTAGACCGAATTACAACAAGTTTATTGTGTACACGTTATTTCGCATTATAATGTAATTCGTATGCTTTCGAAATTTATTGTATTCTTTCTCTTTCTCTCTCTCACTCTCACTCCCACACAGACACACACTTTTCCTCTTTTTATCAATGCTGTTTCCTAAAATTTGTTTTATGTAACATTTCACATATCGACGGATAAATGACCTGGCGGCACGTTGACGTAAAACATCGAAGAGTGGTTTTAATTCTTTTCTTTTTTGGAAATAATATTATAAAATAGAAGTACTTGAAGATAATATGTACGTTATATATACATATATGTGTACATATATATATATATATACATATTCTTTCGACCGACTTTTTCAAGATGTTCATACGATCCTTTTCTTTTTTTTTTTTTAACGAACACCTGTCATGACAGCTGTCGAAACTAGTCCGGTTTGTGAGACGGAGTGAAAGGTCAATTGGACATCGAGTTTTCTATACGTGTCGATCGATAATCAAACGGATACCACCACATATCCTGTCGTCAAATACATACATATATATATTTAACATTTTTTCTTTTTTAAACGCCGACAATAATTTTCTTAATTTTTTCATGGGTATTGTAACAGCTCAAATGTTAGATAGAAATAGATAGATAGATAAATCGAGAGATAAAGGAAGAAAAAATCGTCAGTTCCTTTGTAAACGTCTCCGTTTCAACTACGATTGTAGAAAAGGAGGAAAGGTTGAGTGGGTGTAGAAAGAAGGGAGAAGGGGTAGAAGAGAAGAGTGAGAAAGAGGAGAGGGTGGCTTGGTGTCGGAGACGACAGCGTCTGAATAAGAAGTTTTTCACGGGGGTATTTTATTTCGTCGAGCGTCATTCGACCGCATCCGAGCCATTAGCCAAGTAGTTTTAATTCGCGAGATGAGAGTGAAAGAGAGAGAGAGAGGAGAGAAAGATTCTTGACGTTTATCTTTCCTCTCAAGCTGGTACACCCGATTGTAAGCTCAACTTTCCTTGAGTGCTTCTTGAATGACCGTTGTTGAGTTTTTCCTTCGTTTAATGGATCCGTACGAGACGATCGGATTCTTCTCGTAATCCAAAAAATGTTCTCCTTATTCGTTATTTAAGCTCGATAGGAAACCCTTGTAAAACGATACCTATTGTTCCTTTGTAATCTTTGTTCTTAGTTATTAATTAAAGACTTTCTTTTATCTCTTTCTCTCTACTTGTTCCTTCTTTATCTTTCAATATAATTTGAAGAATCTCAATCATTTGTTACCTTATTTTAATTTTATTCGATAAATATCATTTAACAGATCAAATATATCGTTTTATTCAATATTTCTTTTATGAGAAACTTATTCTTTTTTAAATTACTGTACCACAGGTATAACCCACTTCAGCCCATTGGTGAACGTGTTAACGAACACCATACTTTTAACCCAAAAATTCATTTCTTTGACGAAGATATAATTCGGATTTGCATATATATGTTAGTTAGTATTTTATTCTCGTATTAATAAAATTAATAATCATTGAATTTATTTAAAAAAAATTGTCCCCTCTAACAACAATAACGTCAGAAGAAAAATCAAGAAACGATGAACACAGGAATATTAAACGATTGTACGATCGTAATGACGATAACGAGGATCCTTTCGGAGGTTCTTTGGTAAAATCGATAGTCCGCGTAACGAGGACGAGTGGTAGAGAAGGATGATAAAACATCAGGGAAAACTGGGTGGTGGTGAAGGAGGTGGAGGTAGAGGTGGAGGTGGAGGGGGTAGGGGTAGGGGTAGGATTTGCGGCGGGGGTGTCGGTGAAAGGGGAGAGAATGGGAAAGCCGCAGGTGTTACGCCGGACGGCAGGTAAGCCTCCGCGTAATTTCTGGTGGCGGGTTTTAAAGAGAGAGGGGTAAACGGAAAGAAGGGTCGTGGGAGGAGGAAGAGTAGGAGGAGGAGAGGGTGAAGGGAACAGGGAAAACAGAGCAGGCAGAGGGAGAATGTAGAAAAGCTTGCGTTGCTTTTCGTTATGGGATGATGGTAGTGGTGGGAGCAACGGCACGGTAATAGAGATAAAGAGAAGATTGAAATGTTTATATCGGATAGTGTCGCGATAAAAAGTAAAAAAAAAGAGGAGTAAGAGGGGTTTGAAAAAGAAAGAAGGACTGGGAATGTACGAAAGATAAAGAGAGAGAGAGAGAAAGAGAGAAAGAAACAAGGAAGGGATTGATTTTTTTTTTTTATTGTTTTAACACGAAAATCCTCTGACTGAGAAAGAGAGAGAGTGGAAAAATAAATAAGCAACGTGGAGAAACGTATATTAGCGTGGAAAATGAAATGGTAAAATAGTGAGTAGGAGAGGATTAATTTAATAATAAAATAAAGTAACTTGAACAATTGTTTTCTTTTTCTCATATTATATCATATAGTACGTATATATACACAGAGAAAGAGAAAGAGAGAGAGAGAGGAGAGACTCGTGAACACAAGTACTTACGTAGGAGTGAATGAAAAAAAGAAGAATGATATTATCGTTAAAATCGTACCAGTATGACTATGATACAGTACGTAAAGAAATGAAAAAGTATATATATATGTATAAAAGAGATAATAATATTGTAAAAAATGACACAAAAAAAAGATTAAAAAAAGAAGAGAAATATAATCATTTAAAATAAGATTGGAATTAAATTGAAGGAAGTAAGAATGGTAGGGTCAGGGTGGAGGTGTACGAGACGGTGGTATAAGAAGGGAACCTTCGAAGGAAAATATATCGAAGAAGGGAGGGTAAAAAGAATAAATATAATAAGAAATAAAAATATAAAAAGAAATAAATGATGAAAAATGGGAGAAAAACCGATGCCCAGGAAATGCGTTTATTGTATGATCTACGTTTATTTCTTTGGCGGCGGTGCATCATGCCTGCAACGACGCGCCGATATTTTTAATAAGATTCTCTCAGCTTCTCTTTCTCTTTCTTCATCTCTTAACGGCCATTCAAGGAAAGATGTAAAGAAAAAAGTGTGAGAGAAAGACAGAGAGAGAGAAAGAAAGATAAAAGGTGAGTAGGAAGATCAAGAACGATGAAGAATAACTTCAACTTCTCTCGAAGAGAATTTCTTTTGATCGCGAGACCCACCCTTCTGTCTCTTTCTCTTTCTCTCTCCCTCTTCACCCTTCCACCCTACAGTTTGCTTCTTCCTCATCGAGATTCGTGTTCATTCTTCGCAAGTAATATAGTTTTTCCGAATGACTTGACACGAGTGAATCCTACAAGCCAGCTCGCTTCTCCGAGTACACTTTTTTCGCGTCAATCGGGTTTCGGAAATATGGAAATATTTCTTTATCTCTTTCGTTCTATGAAAAAAAAAAAAAAGAAAAGAAATTTTCTTTTTTATTCTCTTCATTTCCTCACTCCATTTCTTATTTATTCTTATTCAGTGATATCTCTCTTTGTGCTTATAATTTTAAGAATTTATTTATACCTTTATTTCTTTATAATATTATATTTATATATAAATCTTTCATTAATTTCATGATCTTCGATTTATCGTAATACCAATACTAAGTATATATATTTAATATATAATATAGGTACTATACTATTTACTTACGACGAGAAAAAAGAATTTTTTTGCACCTGACTTTTAGATCAAGCATCAAACGATAACGAAGATGTGCAAGAGTAAAAGAGAAAGAAAAACAGAGTGAAAAAGACAGAGAAAAAGTGTATGTGTGAGAGAGAGAGAGAAAAGAGAATGTGGCTTTACGAAGGTGAGAGTCCGCTTTTTGATCCCAGCTGTGAAATTGCTTTACGTCCACCTCAATGGGTTCTCTAAGCCTTTTGAGATTTTCGTTGGCTCGCTTGGCCGACACATACATTGTTTCTTTTCTTTTCTCCTTTTGTTTTATCTCTCTCTCTTTCTCTCTTTCTTTCTCTCTTATTCTCTATGGATAATTCCCAATAAAAACACGATCATCTTTCTATCCTACGATTTTCGTAAACCATTAAAATAGGATATTTCCTGGATATATCATACAATTCCTTCAAATTAGAGAACGTTTGTATATCTATTGTAATAATAATACATTAAACTGATAGAGAAAATGTATTGGTTTCTTTTCTCTTTTTCAGTATTCGTTATTTTATTTTATTTTATTTTATTTTATTTTTATCTTCATGTCTCATTTTTTCGTAATAATTTTTGCGCAGAGAAAAATTTACTTATACCGATAACTCCATGGCGAAGCTTGATAATATAATTATATGTACAATGTAAAAAGGATAAAACAATTTATATGGAGTAGATTTTCGAAATACTTTTTCAGTAGAGATTTTATATATGTCTGATTATGTATTAAATTTAAAATGAGATATATGTATAGATAGAGAAAGAGAGAGAGAGAGAGAGAGAGAGAGAGAGAGAGAAAATTTATAATGAAAATACTAAACAATTTTTTTTTTTATATATTATATATTATTTATTGATTATACTTATACGATATAATACGAACGGTAGTAGGAATCTTTTTTAATCGTACAATTATTAATACTCGAATATCATATTATTAATCGGCTTTTCTTTAATACTCCTCCTTCTGTGATTTAATCAATCACGTCATTTCCGAATGATTGCATTTTTAATATATGTATTAATTGCTTGATCGTTCTTCTATTTCCTTTCACTTTTTCTTTCTTTCTTTCTTTCTTTCTTTTGTTGACAAGTTCGTTGGTATAAAATTGTAATTAGAGAAGAATAGTTCTCTCTTTTTCTATTTTTTTATTTCCCTCTGTCTTTCTCTCATCGTGTTGGAAAAAGAAATTATTATATAAAATTACGTTACACGCGTGTTTCTATGAACTAAATGAAAAAGCATTTGGCGCGGAAAAGTGAAACTTTTCAACCGAAGAAATATAGAAATAATTAGAGATAATTGGATCCCATTTAATTGGCTTCTTTGAACGATTTCACTTATTTTTTTTTTCTTTTTACACATAAGAGACAAGAGAAAAAGTGTATTTGTACGAGAATTCACGACCAGGCATAGTTTTATCTTCCGTGGATATTATATAATTATTATTATTAATATTATTACTGTGTTATCATCATCATCATCATCATCATCATTATCACGTTTTTTATTTTTTATATCAATATGTAACATACATACGTGTTACATATATTCATATGAAGTATTACACGGGTTGAGAGATAAAAATTATATTTAAAATATTTTATTTCTTTTTTATTTTTTATTTTTATACGTATTTTGAATAACAAAAAGTTCACATTTACTTGAAAAAATTTCTTCTCAATATATAACAAGAATAATATTTATATTATACGGATTATATATACTCTGTGATAAAATTGAGAATACTAGTATAAAAAAATAATATAAAAATAACATTTCTACAATAAAAATGTAAAATCTTTAGATTTGTTAATTACTTTTTTCTCGTTTCATATTAATTCAATATTAATGAAAAACAAGGGTTCCTTTTTTTAGAAATATTTTTAAATTTTGTTTGAAAAAAAAACTACGTTGTCTTTAGTAAGTCGTAAAATAACTCAAATGATATTCGATTTTTACGGCTGAACCTACGATCGTTTGTTTATGTAAACATTTCTCGTTGAAAGATGAGGATTCTGAAAGGTGGATAACATACATATATGTACCTACACATAATATACGTATTTATGTATATACATACGACATAGAGAAGAGTATACTTGCAACAAGAACAGCACGTGCCATACGCTAGTGAATTCTCTCACTCTTTCTCTTTCTCTCTTTCTATATGTATATGTCACTCTCTTCCTTCCCCTTTCCTCTTTCGTACACTTCTGAAACAGCATGTTGGAGTCTTTGGTTGAGAGTATTCGAGCTCGTACCACAACATTTTGGAGTACCGATCCGCATGGGAGACATAACCACGACGGTGAGACGTACTTATCGTTACGTTTTAACAATTAATGTCTAATTATCGAAACGGTTTTAAGTGTATTTTTTTAAATCATATTAACTCTTGTTATTTGTATTATTTTTCTTTATTTTTTATTTAAATGTACTCAGACTAATATGAATTTTTCAATATAATTGATTTTCTAATAATTATCGTGTCGATTACGACAAGAGTACAAGTTTCTTCAATTATATATTTTTCCTTTTCATTTTTTCTTTTATAAAATTTAAAGTACTTATAATGATACTCGTATGAATGTAAAATGATTTTTTTTTTCTTCACAGACAGGTTCAGGGTGATGGTGTATGAGTGTGGTCAGGAGAGGTGGTGGTTGCAATGACAAAAAAAAATAAAAAGTTACTCTTCTCCTGGTTAATTGAAAGCACTCATTCTCTCGTACTCTCTTTTTTTCAACTCTCTCTCTCTCTCTCTCTTAAGTCGATGAAACATTTAGTATACAGTCTCTAGCATGCTTCGTGGATCCACTTGAAGCGAAAATGTAATCTACCTTTCAATGTGATTCAATGCACACCAGGGTTTGTCGATACATTGCTTCTACATTGTAGGATAGAATTGTGAGAAAATGGTAGAAAAGAGGGATGAGAGAGGGGAAAAAAGGGAGAAAAAAATGTTACAAATGCCTGTACTTTAGTTTATACGGGGATGAATTTACACGTGTGAGTTAAATTCAATAACACGTTTAATACTTACCACAAAATCTTGTTAATGTATCTCCCCCACCTCTTCACCTGCACACACACACATATATATAAAATCTATAGAAATTTATCAATTGATACAATATGGTTTTACAATACTCTTCTGTATGTTATATTTTGTTTTCTTTTTTAATTTCCATCGAAAGCACGTTATTCCGTAAGTAAATCCTTCGTATAGCTAATAATAGATTTTCGTTTAATTGATCATCGATCGAGTGTAAATTTGTCGTAAACAATAAAGTCTCGTTTTTCATGGCATAGGTCAAGTTAATTATAAGAACTAAAGGAGAAGAAGTCGTAAGATAGTAGAGGTCGGATGAGGGTAGGGTTAGGAGGAAAAGGAGGAAAAGGAGGAGGAGAAGAAAGTAGGTGGGGAAATAGATCGGAACGTTTTTACGCAGGACCCTTTAACAAAGTTACAAAGGCGACCGAGTTGAGCTCCATTAAGGAGTTCATTCTGGAAACGAATTAATAGGTGTTATCCCCTTGATAAAATTGAAGTAACGAGATTAAAACTAAGGGGCCTTTCTCTTACAAGAAATTTCGTCTCTCTCTTTTTCTCCCTTTTTCTTTTTCGATGGTAGTAGGTTGGTATTAAAATACCAAGAGAGAGAGAGAGAGAGAGAGAGAGAAAGAGAAAGAGAAAGAGAACGGAGTTCTCATTATCGGTGTGAACGGTTAGGCCAAAAAATCGATTATATATCATCCTACGAAGAGACACCATGAAAGACACAGGGACAATAATATTTGCATTACTGAAACGAGTAATGGCAACATCATGGCCACCACTACCACCACAACCATCCATCTATCCTCTTTTCTAACTCCCTTTGATCGAAGATACCTCGAAATCCACGAAAGCTTCTTTCTTTTTTATCCTAAAATCAGCAAACACTCACACCCACACGTATAAAAATTTATATTACATTTATACCGATATATATCCACGTGGAAAGTTCACGAAGCGAGAATTTTCAGATCGCACTAAAGCGCATTTTCTTGTTTATCGGAAAAATACAAAATCTTTAGGAAAATTCTAATAACTATTACATTTTGAAAGTTTTTAAGCGTTTCTTAAATAAGAAATAAAAATATTTCACTTTTTTACCTTCTCTCTCTCTTTCTTTCTTTCTCTTTCTCTGAATAAAATATAATAAAAAAAAATAGATAAACAATCGTATTTCATCGTATATTTTTTTAACACAAATATCCTCTCTCGTGTATATATTTTATAATTATTATTAATAATAGAGATTGAAGAATAAAATACGTATATTAGGTTTAGTTTAAAATTTTACGAAAATATATAACTTATTACATCACGTGTTAATTTCTTCTATGATTTCAAATCTATATATACCTCTTTTATATGAATTAATATATATATTATATATTATATATTATACTACCGAATTATTACAAGCGCCCCGAGATTATGCAAATGTTTAATCGCGAAGGAGCCCGCTAATGGGAAGAAATTGCAGTGCTGGCGGCAGATTAAGAGTCTCTTACTCTCCTCGTTTCCCGGATGGTGGTCCAAGGTCGCGGAGGCTGCGCAACACCCTAACCATTCCTTAAGAAGTTCTTTCCCTTAAGACGCGTTCGGCGACCCCTTTCGACTCCGCGCCATTGCTTTGCCCGAGCTTCTCGGTGCTGCCGAGATAAGGATTTAATTTTTGACCATCTTTAATCCTAATTCCGAGTTACTTGGAAGGCCAAGTATGCCACCTTAAAACGTCCCTTGATTCTCTCCCTCTTTCTTCCTTCTTCCTTCTTCCTTCTTCTTCTTCTTCTTCTTCTTCTTCTTCTTTTTTTTCTTCGTTTTCCACGGAGACATGGATGCTGGCTAACGACGATACGGTCCAAAGATTTTTCTCATTATTCGCGACGACAATTTCTTCTTCCTATTTTATATTTTATATCACGTTTATTTAACCATGATCATATTATCTACGAAGATTTTACTCAATAATTTTAATCATCCTCAATAATTGTATCTTTAACCCTTTGAGTGCTTAATCTATCGATTTTTTTACGAAAGAAGTAAATCTTACTGCTCTCCAATATCGAAATAATTACATTCAATAATAATAATAAATTATTGAAATTGAGTATATTATCTTCATTAATTTTGCGTTAAGATTATTTTGCTATACGATTAAAGACAATCGATTTGGAATCGATCGATATGTATTGGAAGCATCTAAGGAGAAGGAAGGAGAGTGAGAGGGATAGAGAAAGCTCGTAATTATACATACGTCAGACGTTTGTACATCGTCTTACGTAATTGTAGCCGTAATACGGTACGATTACCGCATCCCGTATGATTGGCTACCGTTGGACGCATCCTCTGAGATCGATCCGAGTCAATGTAATCGTGTCTAAACTGAAGAGCTCCTTCTAAGAGATATTATATGCCCCATGCTATAGTAATCGCTCTGGAACAAGCTTTGCAGCTATTATCCGGTATACAGTGTATCGACACTGTTACGGTATTGTATTCTCGTCTTTTATACTAATACACTGTCCATTATATTATTATTATATATATATATATATATATATATATATATATATATATATATATATATATATACATGTTATTACAAACATTTTTCCATCTCATTACACCGACAGTTGTTATCTTCTCTTTATAATCAATATCTTTCACGTATCTTTACGTAATTTCAAGTAAAATTCAATCACAATGATTTGAATACAATGATAGTCAATGATATTCTGTGAAATCGTTGAAGATAATTTGATAATCTCTGAATACAATACACGATTTAATTACATTTTCTAAATATTTCTTTTATATTATTACAAATATTATTCTATCTTAATTACATCTGTAACTGTTACTTTATCTTTATTCTGGATACATTTCACGTACTTTTACGTAATTCAAGTAAAATTTATTAGCAATGATTTAAAACAGTCAATGATTTTCTGTTACGTTCTTTGACATAACCGAAATGAGAAGAAAGAAAAGAAAAACAAGTGGGGAAGAAGTGGTAAGGATATGGTTGATAAAAAAAAATAAAGAGAGAGAGAAAGAGAAGAAGAAGAAGAAGAAGGAGAAGTAGAAGGAAAAAAAGGAAGAGATAAAAAAAGAGAAAAGAAAGGAAAACGTTCGAGAACTCTTGCTTGCTCAGCTCGGTATGAAATTGGTAGAAAGCACTTTGACGCGTCGACGAGCTTCTCTATGGCTCCTAGTGCCCTCAAAACTTTCTCTTACCTCTGAACGCGTTCATTCCTGTGTCGGAGTGCATAAGAGCTAAAGAGAGTTAAAGAGAGCAAGCAAGAGAGAGAGAGAGATAGTGAATGAGTTCGCGTTTATCTGGAAAATGTGATACAAACCCACAGCCTAGAGTTTATCGTTCAAGTAGTATGTATATATATATATATATTCATACATATACAACACGTGAGTTTACCCTCAGTATGTGTATGTGTTTGAGTGTGTGCACGTGCATAGAAAGCCTCTAGGGAGATCCAACTGGGTGTATTTAACGGTAGACCAGATTTTCGTAATTGCTTGGTTCGTTTTAATCGCGTTTTACGACAAGCCAAAGTGAATATTTCGAGAACAGGAATACGAGACTCGGGGATTAGTGGCTCTCTTCGGAATGGAAAAAGGAGGGTTAAATCTCCCCCCCCCCCTCTTCTCTCACTTACTCTCTCTCTTTCTTTCTTTTCACTTTCTCTTCTCATTCTCTCCATGATTTCTGTCTTTCCGAACGATTGATTTCATCGTTTATTTCCTCCACGTCATATTCCCCATTCTCTTTTTCTCTCTTTTCTACTCGTATCTCTCTCTCTCTCTCTCTCTCTCTCTTTTTAATGGCTCCTTTTGTCGTATCTTTTATGCGTCATTGGTGGAATTCAACTTTTTAACACATTTTTCCCTGAAACGAGATGTATTTTAACTATATATATATACCTGTGGTAGCAGCCCCTGCAGTATCGTACAGAGTCGAATGGTTTTTCACGAACAGTTGAAAATCATTAAAGCGAGAAATAAAACGGTTCGCCATTTCCACGTTCCTCCAATTTCGCGCTACTCGATATATATATACGTATTTTTTTATTTTTATTTTTTTTTCGTCTATTCAATTTTTTATTTTTTTATTTTTGTACCATTTTTTAACTCTTTCTTTCTTGTTTCTCTCTCGTCAGAAAATAGCAAAAGCTCTTTTGTAAAGATCGATATTACTCGGTACGATTTGAATCTTTTTTTAGATCTCTTTTTTCCGTGTAGGGGTACGTATGCTTGAAACGAACGCAATTTACCATACCTACTTATCTATACACAAACATGTACACACACATACACATTATGTACAATATATATATATATATTCTTTGAACGTTAACAGTTTTCTTCTATCATTTTATCCACGATATAGGTACTTAAACAGACTAATACAAATGCATAAGTTAAACTATACGCATGTCACTTCACGTACGTAAAATAATATCTATCTATCTATCTATATACAATGTGTACGTATATGTGAGAATGCATGTACTTATACGGATACTCTTTTTTCTCGATATTCACTTAACTATCGGTTTGAAACGATATCAACGGAAGAGTCCGAGGATTAATCACTCGTTATCAGAGAGACTAGTACTACCTACGTTGATCGTTTTTATGGCAGATGTTCACGTTCACGTTCACGCTTTCAGACGGATTGAAAGCTCTGACCGACGTTGGTATATCTAAGGCGATCTCCGTTGTGGCTTGCTTGGTCATTAGCAATTGACGTGGAACGCAAAGGGGTTATTAACGGAAATGCACGCAAATAGAGAGAGAGAGAGAGAGAGTGATAGAGAGAGGTGCATCCTATACACACGTATACATCCAAGCATTTACTCGTATATTCGCATAAATCCACGATATGCACTTAATATACACGTGTATATAATATACAATATATATATAGATATATGTAGATACCTATGGATATATTATGTGCAACACAGTTGAATTGGTTTTCCAGTAACACATATACATATACACAAACAGACAGACAGACAGGACAGGACAGACATACATAGTCGTTTATATGTATCGTTTGGTGCGAGAACCTTCGCGTAGGAAATTTTATTGTAATTATTTTTACTCGCTAAATCCCTGCTACCTCCCCTTCCCCCTTCCTCTCCCCTTTCCTCCCAAAGTTACGTCCGCCTATTACGATAGACCTTCTATATTAATTGATATCGATACACCGTACATGCCTTCGATACTTCGATATTAATTATTCAGGATTACATTCGCGATAATCGTCAAAGGTATATCGCAACCATTGCAAAAAGGGAATATAGCCAGGTAAAAAGGTAAAGAGAGAAAGAGAGAGAGAGAGAGAGAGAGAGAGAGAGGAAAGGGCGTGGGAGATCTACGCGGATTTCGATTTTATGAGTTCGTCTCTGTAGAACGCCATTGGTTGCTTTCAAATGGAACCTCTTTGCAGTCTCTCAAGGGATTGGTTCTGTCATCGACCAATATTATCGATACGGTTCTGAACCTTCCAACGCCTCCCCTGCTCCCGTCATCTCCTCTTCCTCCTTCTCCGTCCCCCCCCCCCCAAAATTAATTGGGTTCGATCGAAACCCCCAAAGCGTCAACGGTAGTCCCTTCTTCTCCTCTTTCTCCTCCCCTCACTCTTTCAACATCCTTCAACCTTTCCTTGAGATGAACTTTTCTTCAAAGTTCGTACGTGTAAGTGTAGGTACACATATACACACATATATATATTTGATATAGGACTGATCCGAAATAATATGAATGAAATTCTGAAGCAAACAGGACAATTATGTTAATTACGTTTTTGATTATAATACATTGCTATATTTTACAATTCATTAGGACAGAGGTAGTACGTGTTATCATCTTGTTGATTGTAATTTTTGGTAAGACTTTTTTTTAAATATTATTTTACTAATATTAAATACTATAGTTTAATGAACAAAGTAATAGGAATAAAATCTTATATTGTTAAGTAAAATAATATAAAATACAACACACAGAAAAATTATTTCATAATGAAAAATAATGAAGAAACTTATGGGACGACCTAATATGTGTTTATAATTGCAACACGGTATTAGGTTTGTGGTTAATACATATTCTCTCTCCAGTTGCTTGGATATCAGAGATACGTGGGTATCCTTGACGTATAAATGAATGCGTTTTCTGATATGTGTATAGATAGAATATGTTTGTAGTATAATATTAATACACGTTTACTTATACAAACGTATGGGCAATTGTGGATTTAACTACGGTCAGTATTATTGATCGCTATTTGACCCATAGCCTATTCGTACGCTTTTAATAAGAGAGAAGCATATCGTGTTTGTTGCATTAAGTAACATTTATTTAACATGTGTATGTGTGTACATATATGTCGTATATATGTAAACTATCCCTACGAGTTGGCTTTAACCATAGAAAAGTGGAATACCGCTGGTTATATCGCAACAGCTGTTTTATACATACACGATATGTTCATTAGTTCATTTATCCGTTCATTCGTTAGTTTTGTTAAGAGAAAGTAATGTTCATGGTGAACCTGGTGGGATTTGGAAAAACCGTGACAAAAGTAACGGGATACTTGTTATGTATGTATGTAACATGTTACATAGAATAAATATTTATTAATATACAGATTTTTGGTTTCACCTAATCGGCGAACTATTGCTGTCTGATTATAAAATAATTGACATTTATTGACCAAGCTTAAAAATTGAATACATATCCCTTTTTTACCATTAGTGTTTCTTATTCGAACATTCAAATACGAAACATCGGATCGTAATAATTATTCATTACGTTTGTTTATTTATTTTATTTTATTTGTAATATATTTATTAACAAATTACAAAAAAGGGCGAAATTTTTTATCGCAGATTTTTGTTTCTTTTTTTTCTTTTCTACGAATAAGAGAGAAAGTAAAACGTAACCAAAAGAGATATAGAGAAAAAGATAGATAAATAAATATATATATGTATATTCCAATGTAGATTTTGAGAAAGGTGAGGAGAAGAGAAGAGTGGGGAAAGGCGTTTGCAAAAGGGATTCAAAGTGTATATCCTTTTTCGTTTCAGTACGAGGGGTAGGATCGAATCATAAATCGTCTTTCGGCGGATAGTAGTCCGAAAGGACTTTAGACGATAAGAAAAACTCAACCACGGAGAACTAGATAGAGCATGTATAGTATTACTATATACATATGTATCTATATATCTATGTATGTATGTATGTATGTATGTATTCGTGAGAAAGAAAAAGAGGAGAAGAAGAGAGGAGGAGAACACTAAGACGATGCCAAAGAAGCATGAAATCCGAAAATCCGTGATATCCAAGCGATTTCGTTCCACCATATTTTTCTCTTTTTTTTCTTTCTTTCTTTCTTACATTCGTACACACACACAAACACACACACATAAATATTCTTCTATTTCTTTTCCCTATATCTTCTTAAACAGTCTTTATTTAACAAACACCGAACTGGTACTTTCCTGTGTACATCACGATCTTAACATCGGTCGTTTTTCAATTTCTCGAGATTGAGTTAAAGTAAGATAAAGAGAAAAGGTGAGAAAGAAAAAAAAAATAAGAATTAAGAGGTGGGAGGTGTTTTAACGGTAGTATCTTTTAGATTGAAACGTCAAGCTCGTTTAAAACGAGATCGTTACTCCATTAAGGATAATAATTATCTTTTACCCCCTTGTTCTTCCGTAATTTTTTTTTTTTAATTATTTATTTTCTTTCCTATTTCTCCTTCACTCCTTTTTTTTCTCTCTCTCTCTCTCTTTTTCACACACTTTTTCTTTTCTATTCTTTTTTTTTATATTATTTTATGCAAACAGAAAATTTAATTCTACTTCCAAGTAATCCCTACGTAGACACACAGAAACAGAGAGGGAAAGAGAGAGAGAAATGCGCAAACATTACTCGACACAACAAGTTTCAAACGCGAGTAATATAACAAGTTTCCTAAGAGTATCACAAATTACTCGTTAATTTATTCACGCTGAATACATCCCCCTGTGGATAAGGGGAGGGAACGTGATAGTAGAATATATCCACAGTATCCCCTGCTTGTCGTAAAAGGCGACTAATAGGGGCCCGGTGGGGGGAGATTGTTGTAGGGTCGAAAGGCACGAGCATATACGATTAATTATTTTATTTCGTTGAATAAATCATTTTTGTTAGATTGAAGAAAAAAGAAAGAAAAATTGGATAATTATTTAATTAAAAACAAACTAAAACATATACGTCTACATCGATATATCGAATTATGCGAGTGTGTGTGTGTGTGTGTGTGTGTAGGAGGAGTGTGGTTAAAAGAAGAAAAAAAAGGAAGATATGTTATATGGTAATATATAACATCGAGCAAGAGATCGAGATAAAGTGTTGGGAGAGAAAAAAAAAAAAGGAATAAGAGAAGCAAGAAAATAGGAAAAGGAAGAAGAAGAAGAAGAAGAAGAAGAAGAAAAAAGATAGAAAAAATTGAAAGACAGGTTCTTTCCGTAATCCTCTCCGAATTTCTTCGCTCGGACCTCTCTCTCTTTCTCTCTTTCTCTCTTTCTCTTTCTTTCACCCACTCGAAGATCAGTGAAGTAACTCCCATCGAGGTAGGGTATAAAGGCCGAAAGCCAAGCAAATCTGTTCCAATTCCCTCTCGGTTCCTTTAACTTAACCTCACGCTTGTTTCTTTACTTATTTCTTCACGCCCTACACGTTCTCCCAAAAAAAGAAAAAAGGGGAGAGCGTACGCCAAGTTCCTTTACTTTCACCCTTCAAACCTTTCTCTCTCATTCTCTTACTCTCTCTTTTTTTATACACTTTCTTATTCTGAACCTTACCACGTGGGGTAACGACTACCATTAACCCTTTCTATCTCGTTAAATCATTTTTCATCTTACTCGCGATTAATACGAGAAACTTGGTGAACGAACGTAGAAAAGAATGAAAATAGTTGGATGTGAACGGGGAACTGATGCTGGGTGATGTGGTCGTGGTGGTAAAACAAAAAAAATATACAAAAAATATATTAGAAAATATCGAGACAAGTTCTATTATTTTTGTCGTTCTATTTTTTTTCCTTGTCTTTCAACAACAACAACAACAAAATAATCAGTTACTTAATTATTGTCCCCTTTCCCCCATCGACGTTTCTTTCAGCATTTTATTCTTTGATTATATTATGAAAAAAAAAAACCAACTTATTTGTTCCGACAAAGTGACAGTCCTAAATGGGATCTCACTCCCAAGGCGAGTATTTTTTTTCTCTCTCTCCCTTTGTTTCTTTTTTTTTTAAACGCGTTAAATTCGTTCCTTCGCTTAAATCGTTGCGCCGATCGATTCGATTAATTTTATCGGAAAGGTAGGAGGAAGAGGAGGAGGAGAAAAAAAAATTATTCCACGATCTAACTGAACGTAACATTTTAATCGATGCTTTTTAATTATCTTTGAATACAATTTCGTTCTTTTTTTTTCTTTTTTAACGAAGCGTCCGCGTTCGCGTTCGCGTTCGCCTCCTCTTTCCTCCCTTCTACCGTTCACCCCCCTTCCCCGAGATTTATGCGATTGTATTTTATATATTTTAATGGGAGTCGAATCAAAATGTTTATTTCATTAATTCAAACGAATTCTCTCTAATCCTTTTATCGTAGTGGGGGAAAATAAAACTCCTAATTCGATCTTCCCTTTTTTAGGAAAATGCAAAAACGTTTATGCGGATTTAATTTCTGTATGTTCGGATAATGATTTTCTTTTCTTTTCTTTTCTATACTTATACTATTTAAAATACGACCTTTTTTTTTTAAACTATAATTGTATTTTATTGTAATTATATTTAATATCGTTGTTATGGTATTTCTGTCACGCGCGAGATACCGAAAAGTTTAGTTTTATACGATCGAAGTTTAAAGCTTGTAACACGAAAAAAGATCGGGAGATTAGGATATACGATTAGTATAAAAAAAAAAAGAATAACCGCAGGAGTGTAAATATTAAATGAAGAATAATGTTTAAAATTATATTTTCATTTTCTTCTTTTTTTTATCTTCCTCCTTCTCCTGTTTTATTTGTATTTTAAAAGTAATTTAATCAAAAAATTACATAACGTCGTTGAGTATATTTTACATTAATAAAATATCGATAAATCGTAATTTTATTTAATAAAAAAATTCTCTGTTTTTAACACGTAGAAATTATTTTTCGATTATCTGATACGAATTTTGCTATAATTTTCATGAGGTATATATTTGAAATTTGTAGATTAATTGAGATAATGAAACAATATTGGTTATAATTATTTGACGAATCTTTTTGAATAAAATCCGGATATTTCTGTTTTGTTATCTTTACAGTACGACATTATTAATTAATAATTAAAAAAAAACAATCATATCATTTAGTTTATATAATATGGTATCCCATTATTAATCCCCTACGAATATTCGTAGAACTGTCAATTTAACTTCCTGAATCTTTTTTTTTTATTTTTCTCGATTTCTAGTACATACGGAAATATACATACATACATGAATACATAGATAGATACATAACCCACGTATGTATATATTCACGTGTACATCGAAGAGGGATTATACGGTTGTACGGTAACAAAGTAAATTCATTTCATCATGAAAAATCAACACGATTTTATCACTAGAAAAAAAAGCATCAAATATTTGTTATTCATCTCATACATTCATACATACATACATATATTCTCGATATGATTATATCGGAAAAGGTACGAATGGTGATGGAGAGATAGTGAAAGGTAATGGTGAATGTAGAAAGAGTGGTAAAAATGGTATATATTTGTTTAATTCACGTATAACTTCGATCACATAATCGAATCGAGCTTGATCATAGATAGATCGTGTTATTATGTTACATATATATATATACATTTTATATTTCACATACATACATACATACACATAGATATGTACATATCTGAAATATTTAAATTCCATTCTCTCCAATGAAATCATTTCGATAACAAATTTTTCAAGGTGAATATAATTTATTTCGATAATACGAAAAACATCGATCAAACTAAACGTTTTTATTAAAAATATACAAAATGTGATCATTCAAGGAACATATTGTTGATAATACGAAGAAGGGAGATCTATGAAAGGAAATTTAATGTTTACAAGTTATTAACGTTCGAACAGTGATCAAGACAACACGTATTGAAATTTATTGGCAATAAGACAGATCATTTGACGACATTTTCATAATAATTTTATAAATGTAAGTGCATACATTACAGATCTTAATTAAATTCATTATAAATATACAATATACATATACTCATATATACGTGAATTATTAAAATTTCATTCTCCGACAAGATAATTTGAAAAAAACTCATTCTCTAACCGAGAAAAACACATTTTAATATTTAATATTTTATTTTATACTTTATTTATTATAAAATAACATATTTAAACAGGTCGATATAATTATTTCAAGGATTTATCTAGTCATTTCACAAATGAATCCAACAAAACGTATTACATGTATGTTTCAAAATAATCTCATTTATTTTTCGATCATCGAGACGATCTTCAAAAAAATCCAATACGTACGATTAATACATTTTCGACGATTAAAATATTGATTGTATTTTTATTTTTTATTGAAAATTATGAAAAGTACAATCGTGCTTATAATCATCTCTATTATCAATTCGATGACATAACGTTTGATTAAAATCGCTTTCAATCGTAACGTATATATATATAATAAGTACAATCGGGAGGTTATTTCATTCATGATAATCATTCCTATAGGTTATTAAATAATATCATTACTATTCCGTACACGTAACGACGTCATTGTAATAATGAAGACGAGGTTGAAAGTTTATTACGATCTAAACGCTTGAAACTCTTGGAAAACAATTGTGCGAGAAGCTCTCAGGGTACTTGGACCTTGCGTATGTACCAACCTATAGACGGCTAAATTGTCGGCATTGTTCCTAACGTTTGTTGACGTTAACAGCTTAGTTTGGCAGTTTCGATTCGCTCGCCACGGGGATCCCAAGGGTACCTTTTGTACCCCACCCACTCCCACTATCGACGACAGAGCTTCCTACCGTTGTTTGGGCTTTACCTACCTACATATATATATATATGTTATATCTAACTGTATATCTCTATCTGTGTGTGTGTGTGAGTAGAGAAAGAGATAGATATAGGAGATAGAAAGAGAGAATAACGTCTCATTACTCATTGTTTACGTTACCAGTGAGCACTGTTCGAAGTCACGCGATGGATGCAATTGGCTTTTGTGATCTTTCTGACCCCAACCCACCCCCTACTCACTCTCTTTCTCTCTTTTCCCTGTTATTAAATAAATTTTATTTATACAAGGATATCGTCTTTATATATGAACAACCATATCATTATTTATTTTCTTTTTTCTAACGTTGATATATGAATGTAATGTAAATACGAAATTTTAGATAATCTTATCTTAGATTCTTTTCAATATATCTCAATTTTAAAGCTTATTCTAAAGTAGAAATAATTTTGTATTTTTCTTTTATGAAACTTGGATTTAAATGTGACACGTGTAATGAATTTTCGTATGTCAATGGTTAATTTCGATAAAAGTTAAACGTTTACAAAATTCATGTAAAATAAATTAAAATTAATTTGAATATTTATTAAAATATAATATTACTTTGTCAGATTTTTCATATTAATTTTATTAATTACCTTATAATAATTGACTAATATCATTTTCAAAATAAATCGTTCATTTATGTCTTATTATCGTTTCATAAACGTTATCATTTAATTATAATCAATTTGGAATTAGATTATAAATTAGTTATCTCTCTATATAAATAGATTAGATTAAATCATCTTAATAATGAAAAATATTCTAATATCTGCTGGTAATACGTATGGTAAGCTTGTATCCGATCAAAGAACGATATCCCTATCTGCATACAAGATTTATGCAATTTACCAACACTGTTAGGATGCGTGTATAATTGTTTACCATGTACCGGAAATTTCGACAAACTTAAACAGCTGCATACGCATTGGCATAGATTGGTCCTCCAACCAAACCCTTTCTCTCTCTCTCTGTCTCTCTCTCTCTCTCTCTTTCTCTCTTTCTCTCTTTCTCTCTTTCTCTCTGTTTATTAAATTTGGAATTAGGTGAGAGAACAATAGACAGAGAAGCGTGCTGTTTTCATATTCACAGCTGTCGCGTCTACCTACGCATATAATTTACTTTTTAATCGTCCTTTCCCTATGCATAAATTAAACACATTTTACATACGTATGACAACATAGTAGGATACGTACATTATTAAACATGATTTTTTTTTCCTCCCCCTTTATTTCCCTTCCTCTATTTGTTTCCTTTTTTTATTTTATGTACAACTTTACAAAGCTGATAATAATAATTATAAAGATTTTTAAAAATAGAGTCTCGAAACGATTAAGTTATTTGTAGTAGCAATTAGATTATATATATATACACGTTTATATAAACGTGTGTCTGTGTATGTGTGTGTGTGTTTGTGTTCTGAACAAACGTTCTCGGTAACAAACGATTCAACCGAATATATAATCGCAAGAATTTCCATAACAATTAGAAAAGATAATACACGGGGAGTGTAGCGGAGAATTAACATATTAAATCGAGACTTTATATTCCCGCGTGTCTTCTCTACGATCGTTTTCGTATCCACTGACCGAAAGATATTGTTATGCATCACGTATTACTTTCTTTTACAAAATATTTCCTCCACACTTCTTTTATTAACGTCTCGTTAATAATTCTTCTAAGTCGGTGGGCCCATAACGTGAGAATCACGTGTTAAAAATCTTTAACATGTATATCGTATACTTAATTTATTATACATATAAATATATGTTTGATAGAATTTTTATTTTTAATATTTTGGACAAACAGATGATAGAAGATTAGATTTTTATTGGAGTATTAAAAATATAGAGATGAAGTAAAAATTTGTAATAAAAAAAAGATTTAAACTAAATTCTCGTTCTTATTTATTTCGTTGAATTTGTTGAGAAAGAAACCTTTTCAAAAAAAAAAGGGTATTTAAAAAAAATGAAGAAAAGTGGAGAAGTAACCGTTCACATTTTTCCGAAAGTTTTCTTTGTTAGTTCAAGCTTGCCTGGATGGACTTTGTACGATGATCATCGTCCTGTCCGCGTTTTTAAACTTTCCGGTTAGTATATACGTGCAATTCTAGGTAAAAGACGGTATGTTACGTTAAGAGAAACAGAAGCAAAAAGAGATAGAGAGATAGAGAAAGAAAAAAACTCGAGATGTGAAAATGAAAATTACACTTCTTCCTAACCATAGGAGAACGAACACTGGGAGAAGGATGGGGGAGGTTAAGGGGAAAAGAAAATCATCTTTCTCTCTCTCTCTTTCTCTCTTTTTTTTTCATCTGACACATTCGAATATTTCAGTTCTCATTTTCATAATTACACTTTTCATTATCTTTCATCTCATCATTTGTTATACCATTCGATCAGAATTTTTCAATCCTCATTTATTCTTTAATCGAAGTATAATTTTTTTCTTTTTAATTTTTCTTTTCCTTTAATTTTAATTTTATAATTAGAAATATCTTTTTTATATTATCGAGTAAATACAGAAAATACAAGGAAGTATATTAGATAGAAAAAATCAAAGAAAGAAAAATATAAATGTTGATTAATTTCAATGACATTTAATTTCACGTTTTTCAATCTGATTTATGTTAATTGATCCTTGAGATACATACACGTGATACAATTATGGTTATATATTATCCGAAAGTTTAATATCAAGTTCATTAATTAGTTTATCATCCTTCTCTTTCCACCCCTCCTCCTTTCTCACTTTCTTTCTCTCTTTCTCTTTCTCTTTTACGAACTTTCGCACTTTCCTCGTGATATTGACGTGACGCCTCAGCAGGATGCCAGCTCTTATCGGGAAAGGAATTAAATCGATAGCGGTTGGTGCAAAAGCACGCATACGTCGTCGGGATAACAGGAAACTCGAAACTCCTTCTTCGTTCACCCTTCGAATTCATCCCTCACCCTTTTACCCTTTACCCCTAACCCCCAAAACCCCAAACCCCCAACCCCCTACCCTTACCATTTAGTATACCTCGTTGAACGGTCTCTCGTACCTTAGTGCAGTAAACCGCGTCGGTGCATTTAATTCGTTCAAGCTTGAAAACCTATGGCGTCCTTTCCTTCCTTTCTTCCTTCCATCTATCTTATCTTTTTCTTCTTTCTTTCTTTCTTTTACTCTGTCTCTTTTAACTGTATATCCTTACTACCCTTTTTTCTCTCCCTTCCATTTTACTCTTTCCTTAATGGCCACTTTTCACGACGCTTCTCGTATACTCTCGTAAGATATACGCTCTACTACAAAACTACTTAAAATCGGAAACATACTAAATCTTATTCCACCTAGTTCCTTGCATCGTATTTTTCATAATATTCAGTATCATCTTGTGCTTTTTAATTTTTTATCATCAATTTTTAACACCAACCTTTTTTTTTTACTTATAAGTATTAACATATTCAGATTTAATCGTGATATTATTTTTACTATATACATTATTTTATAAATATTATTTTCATTTTTTCTATAATCTCTTTAACGATAAAATATATTAAAAAACTCTTCCTTATTATATGATTTGATTTTTTTTAAGATCAAGAAAGGGATGATTTTTGTCTTCTTCTTCTTATAAGAAATCAAATAGATATTTATTACAATTTAAATATAAAAGCAGATGTATTAATAATAATAATAATAATAAAATAATAAAGGAAGAAAATAATATATTTTCTTGCGTGGGTAGGTATCGGGAGATTTCCTGCGGGATACTAAGAAAACGGGAATGGTCGTAATATAGGAAGAAGGGTAACAGGATGAGAGTTAAAGCCGGTTTCTTCCTTAACCGTCGTAGTAAAGGCACAAGGTTTTCTCGTCTAACGTAACTTGGCTTTGCGGCCTCTTTAACGCTGGCATTGCGTTGCGTTTAACGTTTACGGTGGCGCAAGCCAGACGTTTCTGGCTCTTTTATATTTTATAATACTTTCTCTCTCTCTCTCTCTCTTTCCCTTTTACTCTTTCTCTGTCTCTTTCCATCCCTGTTTATATATACAAGTAAATGTGTGCGTGTACATGCGTGATTATATGTACGGTTACGTACGTCTACATGTGTGTGTACTTGTGTGTGTGTGTGCGTATTTATTACGTATGGGTTTATGTATATATTTGATGTGTGAGCGTGGGTTTATGTGTGGGTAAAAATCTTGAGTGAGTAAAACGAAAGGAACGATAGGTCCGAAGTTTTTATTCGATTTAACCTTCCAACGGTATCATTTTCATGGACGATCGTTCTTTGGATAATAATTCTGACAGTGAATATATCCTTCGTTCTGGAAGTGATTTCCAGAGATAGAGAGAGAGAGAGAGAGAGAGAGAGAGAGAGAGAAAGAGATTGAATAACGACGTCGTTTGCCTCGTATTATTTTTCTTCATTTTTCCGAGTCTTTTCCAAACCCTTAAAAACGTAACATTGGCGATGACAAAAGTTCGATTATAGTTGGATTTTCTATTTTGTTTTATGTTTTGTTCTGTTTCATTTTTTTCTTTTAAATAAATTAATGTAACGTCGATTGTATCGATAATTGCCCATAATGATGAAAGTGGTATAAGTCATATAATTCTTGTTTCGTGATATTTAATGAATTGCATTTGAATATTAAATGAATTAATCCAACATGTAATGTTGGAATTACAACCACTATCTAATGGTTCATTTTTAACAATATCGTCAAGATTACATTGAATTAATTTAGTTGAAAATAATGTGGTGTCAAATAACTGATAAACTCATTTTGTTTTTAATTTTGACTTACATTAGACCACGTCAACGATTGCAATACTTACTTCTAATCAGATTGAAGAATCGAATTACTCGATAATTAATGTGGTTTTCTTTTTTCCTTTTTCTATCGATTCGTCTTGTTTCCTACTTGGAATTATCATCCTAACCTTTCGAAATTAGCGTTTCGCAATATACCTGTTACGGCACAAAGGAAATTAAATTAATGGAATAACCCTGAAAATGACCATCGTCGTTCCCCCTATCACACTCTTCTCACTCTCTCTTTCTTTCTCACTTTATTTCTCTTTCTCACTTTATTTCTCTTTCTCTCACTTCTCTTCTCTACTCTACTCCTCTCTACTCTACTCTACTCTTCTCTACTCTTCTGTTCTCTGTTCTTCTTCACGGTTTGCAATTTCAATTTCTCTTTGGAATGTCCCTGGTCGAGTGAAAAGGTGCCGCCATCATCGTTGTCTTCGCCATCGGAGGACTACGTGGCTCCTATTAAATGCATTTTCCAAATTCCGAAACTCATGACGAGGACTCGTAAATCATGCTTTGAAACTTCGGTGAACTTCTTATTCTTCTTCTTATTCTTCTTTTATTATCGTTTTTTATATGGGAGTATATAAAAATAAGAGAGTTCACGATAATATTCTTTTTTTTAATTATTTATAAATACACTTTGATATTATCGATCGTTCTTTTCTTAAAATAATTTTCTTACAATTTTTCTTTTCGTATTGTACGTTTATAGGAATGATATTTATACACAGAAGAATATATCCCATAAGATAATTGACACCGTCAGGTATTCGTATCTTCTTTGACATGCACTATTAATTGGAGTAATTATTATATATTGTCAGAGAAATGAAAAGTTATATAAAAAAAAAATAATAAAACGTTAGCAACTTAAAATTCGTTTACGATAACAATTCAATTTTTGTGTCAATTAATTGTTATAAAACAATTAACCTGTTATAAAATTCTTCACCTTTTATTTTATTTTATTTATTTATGTATTTATGGATTTAATTTTCTATCCATTTTTCTTGCAATTTATCGCATAGAAATACAATCGATCATTACTAGGAGAACGCGAACACGATGATCGATCTTCTCCGATATCGCATATTTTTGTATCACTCCGTTATGGTACAGCCATCATGAAACACGAGGGAGGGTGTGGGAGGGAAGAGGGAAGGTTTGGGTCTATCGTGCAATTAGAAATTCTATCCGCGAAATCGTCCGAGCATGGTAGTTCGTTTAGGATGAGTTAGTACCATAGAATATCACATTGAGCATAGACAAACAAACCTGATATTTATCCTTATCGAGTAATGCATCGTACGTCTGCTTATATTCTGGTTTCATGAAATCTAATATTGTTAACGGAGTTTAGTTAGTTCGTCTATCATCGTCAATTTTGTTTCACTTATAATTAAAGTTTAAATATTAACCATATATTATTATGTTATACCATATTTTTATGGAAAAATAATAATATACACGTGTATATCGTTTATTGATAACGTTTCATATAATCTTATAATTTGTTTTTTAATTTAATTTAATTTCTTTTTCACAATTTGATTTGTTTTATAATTTCTCGTATAATCTGCCTCCTTGTATTATTATTTAGAAAATAAAATAAAGTAATACTCGATAGAAATAAAAAGATATAGAACAGTTATAATTTAAAGTCAAAGTAGATGTAACCCTTTAAATCTACAATATTTTTCCAGCGACGTTTATATATTAATTTTTAATCCAACAATACGGTGCATACGATTAAATTTCTTCTACTCGTATTTTATATTATAAATTATTAATAAATAATAATTATTATTATTATACACATAGAAACACAGGTATAAAAATTGTATCAAGTTAGATTAAAATCTTGTTAAAATAAATCATTCTTAAGAAATAAAATAAAAAATAAAAAAAACTTTTAAAACATCAAACCAAAGAGAAAATAGAAATTGGTGTAATAAAGTCAACGTGTAGTCACCCTTAAAGTTGGATTATATTCAGACGTGAAGGGTAGGGAGGAGTCAGGTTGGGTCCTTTTCATGGGGAGTTACGAGACCATGATTTTCGAGCTACGAATATAGAGGGTGTGCAAGCTTGACTGTCTGTTTACAAGGGTAGCACGGCAGGCGTTGGATAGGCAAATTCGACATAAATTTTGCCAAACGGAAACAAATAGTTTGTTCGTAACCGAGGAATGTCGCGTCCTTGTTCCATGTCGTGTCGTGTCGTGTTGTCATGTCGCTAACCTGAACCGTATCAGAATAGGTTGGGGAAACGGAAGGGAGTTGATTAGGGTTGGAAGGTACAGTTTGTATTCTATCGTTCCTACACACATATATCGTGTTGCATTTGGACGATTTTCGTCTCCTATACAACGACACGCGTTGTTGGGCACGTGATGACTACCACTTGTCGATTTATATTATTCAATTTTACTTCTTTTATAATAATAATAATAATAATAATCTTTTATCACTAGAAATCATATTTTTTCATTTCAATAATTCCTATCGCGTTATTATTCGTTTGAACATTTTTTATTTTACATTACATTTCTTTCTTCACCAAGAACTCTTTCTCTCTTTCTCTTTCATTAATTAACGATCTTTTTCATTATTTTAAAGAGACATTCATTTCTTTCATATTCATTTTTACAAGTATTATTTGCGAAGTCTTGTAACAGATTCGATATAGTTTAATATCGGAATTTTATATCGGAAAGAAATATCTTTCTATTTCAATATCTATTTCTATAAGAAAAAAGGGGATGGAGGAGGAAATGAAGGAAGGAAAGACAGTGGGTAGGTGGGTAGTAGTGGGTAAGTTGAAGAGTAATAATTAGATCGATTTCCTTTTCTCTCCTATCTTACGTTCTCAATTTAATTGTAATTTAACGAAGTTCGCTAAAGAGAGAGAGAGAGAGAGAGAGAAAGAATGATAACATCTAAGGAACAATTGTAACGACCCTTTATAAATGGTGAGAAGAAAATCGATAATTCAAAGGACGCCTAAAAAGTCGCCTTACACTCTTACCACCCGTGTTACACACCGTGGCGGGAGCAAGCAGCTCTTACAAAAGGATCGGTGAAGGAATGAGAAAAAAAGATAAAAAAATAAATGGAAAGGGAATCCGTGGGAAGAGGGGAGAAAAAGGAATAGAAAAAAAGGGATTGTAGTGTAGACGATAATTAAAACTGCCATATCGAGTCGAGGTAAAATTGACGGTAGTACATAAAACGTAAATACTTTACATACATATATATACTATAGTTATGTTTTATAAAGCTATGTTGTTTAATCTTTTCTAAATATTCAACCAAACATTTTTTTTTTTTACTATCAACGATTACTTACGTTAACATATTGCATATTTTTATATCATCGAATTTTTTTAAAGTAAGGAAACATTTTTAGGAAGTAACAATAGATATTTGTACGAATTATTGTATGTATTATTTTAAACAAATATTTATTATTATTATTATTAGTATATTTAAAATTTATTAATATACATATCGTTTATTTTTTTATACGAGATAAGCTTTAATTAGAGTTATTAGAAGATTCCAAATCAAATCTTATTCGTCCCTGTGAAACGTGATAATAACATTATTATTTTATTATTATAAATATTTTATATATATTCTCATTATTTTTTTTATTCATTTATATATTGATTTATTACACACGTTGTTGAATTTTTCAACATAAAACAACGAGTTTTGTAATGAAAAATTGATCGTTATAATTATTATTAATTAGAATATTTTATATTATTCTCTATGATGAATAATAAAATATCAATTATATGTTAATCGAAATAATCAATAGTTAATTGTATTATTTTTCTTTTCTTTTTTGATTGGCTCGATAAAAGGTATCGGATTAAATTTTGAAAAACAACATTGATAGAAAAGATATAAGAGTTCTCCCTCATATATATAATAAATGTACACGTTACAATTTAAAAACGCTTAAGTCTGCCACCTTTTGTTACATTCAAATGAAGTGCATTGGAAAAGCGGGGATTGGGGGGAGGAGGTAGGAGCAAATAATAAAAATACTACTATCTTCCGCTTTTGTACCACGCGATATGATACGTTTTCTCTGTTAGTTTTTTTTTTTTACTATTATTTTTTTATTTTTTTTTCATTCCCCTTTTTTCTCTCTCCCATTCTTTCTCGTCTCTTTAAATATGGAGTGCATGAAGGGCCACTGGAATTCTCTCTCTCTCTCTCTCTTTCTATCGGTTTCCGTAGGCGTCCTATATAAACTGAATCGATTCTATGGTACCAATACACACACACAAACACATACACATGAGTACACGTATGTACTTACACATTGGAATACATGGAGGAATAACCGTCCAATCCATAACGGGATATGAAGTCTGGTAAATAAATCAAATCAACTTTCATGTAAACACGCTCGTCTCGATCTTACCAACATGTTCTCTCTCTCTATCTATCTCTTTTTGTCTTTTTTTTTTCTCTATTTTTTTTCGAACGAACAAAACTTTCGTCATAAGCGTATTCAATATATATCCCTCTTACTCACGTGTTCTACGGATATATCCTTTATTTTATATTCCTCGTTTTATATATGCACGATAAAAATCCTATCGCATATACACACACACAAACACACACACAGAGAGAGGAGAAACCCAACGAGAGTCCGGTCGTCCAGAAAGAAAAGACTTGAGAAACCAATGCGCTAAAGTGAATTTCTGTATGTTTGTGGGTGAATGTTTATATGTGTAAAAGAAGAGTGAGTGAGTGGGAGAAAATACGGTCGAATGCATAGGTTTAAACGATAAATAAAGGTATGAGAGAGGTAGGTTTCTTTCGATCTCGAAAAATCAGAATGAAAGAAAAAGCATATGTAGGAAAAGTCATGTTTATGTGTATGTGTATGTGTATGTGTATTTGCGTGAGAGTAGGGGGAATGTGAAATAAAATGAGAAAGGTGAAACGGTAACAAAGTTTATTCGTAATACGCGATTTGAAGTTTTGAATATGGCACCGATGAACGGTATCGAATTATTATCGACACATCCTTCTGATTTTATACATATATTTATATATACATGGATATATATTTACGTATACCGTGTATATCTACTCGGTTTTTCATCAAACATCAAACTTAATAAGAATAGTCGAAGATTTACAAAATTTTTTTATAATAACATTTAGAAAAATGTCCAACTTAATTTTCTCATTAAATTTATACACGGTATACGTGCATCATATAAAATTTAATTAATATTACATATTATATTTTATACATCGTTATTAATATTATATTAAAGTTAATATCTCGATTATTTAGATTAAAATGAGACAATTGTAAAATCGACGTCAACGAACAGTATCAAATTATTATCTCGACAAGAGCGTACCGATTATTAATATTTGTCATAAGTTTTTAGTTTCAGTCTGACTAATATCAAATAAACGAAGAACTATGAAGAATTAGTATAATTATTTTCTATGCCAACAAAGAATAAAGGTTTTCAAGCAAGTTTTCTTATAGCATATAGACACGTATGAATATTTTATAACGATAAAATTGATCATAATTATTTAGTTATGTCATTCAAAGATAAATCGTTATATAATTTCAAACCAGAGAGAAAGAGAAAGAGAGAGAGAAAATGAATCAATTAAAACGACTACAATAATTACGTAACATCCCGTGTTGTAAGAGGGAATAAATTTAATTAGAATAATTCTAATACTACTACTACTACTACTACTACTAATACTACTAATACTACAAGAATCAGCGTATATCGTGTGTAATTAATTATCTTGTGTGATGGATGTATCATCGGTAGTTCGGTTGAAAGAAAATAGAGAAACTTGAGCTTTTTGTTGGAAGTGGTCGCGAGAGTGCCTTTATTTTCAATTTTCATAATAGCCGTATCGACCGGTTGCGGTGGCACGGGACCGCCTTGAACGATACGAGTACGTTTAGGTTAGGGGATGAAGCCTCGGGGAAGATGAAGTGGATCGGTAGGAAGGGTAGAATGAGGAAAAGCGATATAATCGGAAGAAAAAGAAAGAGATAGAGAGAAAGAGAGAGAGTGAGTGAGTGAGTGAGTGAGAGTGAGTAAGAGTGAGAGGAGGATAAAATATCGCCGGAAGATAGATATCAATCATATAGGTGGTTCGAAACTGTCATGTTCTCGTCGCGTTGCTTGTGTTGATAAAGATTTCAAAATCTAACTAAATACACCCAAAGAATAATATATATTCTTTCATATCAATTAAAAAGATATACTAAACAAAATTTCTTTTCGTTATCTTTAATGAACTAAATTAAATATTTAATTTGTTTTTTTTTTTTAATTAATAAACTTATAGACAAATGATTATTCGATCGTTGGATTTAAATATTAATTGGAATTTATTTCATTTTGATAGAGTAAAATAATATATACATATTTATTTATTTGTTTGAAAATAATACTTGTACTTTATATTGGAAAAGAAAAATAATATATAAACTTTTAAGCGTTCGTGACAAAAGGAGGATCGTTCAGTTAGAATAAAAAAGAAAAATAAAAAGAATAAATCGCGATACTTCAACGTTAGTTTACGATTTAAAGGACATCGAACGAGTCTACTTACTATATAATTTTCTAAGAGGTATATTGCGAAAGAAAGTAAAAAAAAAAAAAAAGTAAAAGAGAAAAAAAATATGAAAGAAAAACAATAACTTTTTCATTCACCGCAGAGATATTACCTAGATGTATAAAAAAATATATACGTATACGGTCGCACTATAAAAACCGATAGGAGTGTTCTCGTCATAGTAGTCGTTGTCGTCGTTGGTACTCTTCTTCTTCTTCTTCTTCTTCTTCTTCTTCCACTGGGCGAAAATTCTTATTCTTTTCTTAAATCTCCCACGAGAGAGTATATTATTACAGAAATATATAGCAGGTACCTTATACATATCTATTACTACTACTACTACTACTACTACTACTATTATTATTACTACTACGAAAATGAATCTGTATATATAATACATACATACGTATCTAAAAGATTCTCTTTTCTTTGCTCGTTTTGCAGAAAACCGTAGCCAACCACCCTAAGTTCTCCAGTCTCGTAATCGACGAAGAAAACGAAGAGAAGGAGAAAAAAGTGAGTACCATTTTCGAATTACCTCTTCTTTCTACGTTTTCTTAAAAAAATAAAGAGAGAAGGAGTAAAGGACAAATTTGATATTTTATCAAAGTTTTAACGATTTGTACGAAGAATATTTTTATTTCTTTCATATAAATTATTTACAATATTTGAATACTATCAATCGTATAATAGTCGTGTATATTATTTCTAATTTGTAGGACATATTAAATTATTTCTAAAGAAAAATTTGTTATATATTAGGTTGGTGAAATTGCTAAATTAAAATAAGTGTCACGCATATATTATTTAAAGATTCTTGTTAATTATAAAATATAGAAAATATTATGAAGTGAGGAAGAAGGGTGGGAGGAGGAGGTTTAATATTCGGTATTTCGTATTTCACTAATATCCTAGTGGTCTAACGGTTCACGAACGATACGGTCTAGCCTAGATTCGTATTCATCCCTACGGTATAATTTCCGTCCAAGGTGCGGATATTGGTATACAGGGTGTGTTGGATCAAACTAGCGAATATACACTATTCTACTAAACATTAATCGTAGGAGCTTTCTCTTCACTTTGTATTTATGGTCTTTCTATGTTAAAAGGTCTTTGATATCAGTTAGTGTAATTAATTTATTCCTTAGAGAAACAACATTCCATTTTACTTAATGTTATTAATCATTTCAATTCTCGACAATAATTAAATTCATTAACTTACGTATAAAAATATATATATTAAAAAATATCTCTGTTATATCTATTAAATATTTTTATCTAATAATATAATATAAATATAATAACCGAAATAAAATTAAATTTATTTTATATACAAAATATATAAAAATATATTTATATATTAGGTTTACCGGAAAGTTCTGTCCGTAATTTGTATTTGGTTTTATTTCAAAATCGGACAGAACTTTTTAATAGACCTAATATTAATTATAATTCATATATTTTTGGTCGTATATTTTTTTCCAAGGTATAAAAATAATGTATACGCATATAGGATACCGTCTATCGAGCGTTGAAAAAAAAAAAAGAATAAATAAAATAAGGAATACATTTTACTGGATAAAACGTTATAACAAAAATGACCCTGTTACTATAAAAATACGGATAAAACTAGGGATAAATTTGTGTTCACCCAGTAGAGATCGTCCCTTAAGGTTAAACGCGCAATATCCAAGCGAGCTTGTCCGCCATCAACGTCTTCTTACGATTTATCGCGACGTTACACGCGAACCTTACGCTAGCTGCCCTTCCGCCTTTCCGGCGGAAAAACTTTTTCAATTCGTGCCAGTTTCGCTTATTAGCAGGCGCGAATTTGTCCGGCTATTAATCCTCTTTCTTTCCATGCTCGCACATTTATTTTTTCCTCCTTTATTTTTTTTTTATTTTCCTTCCCCCTTTTTTTCTCTTATCACCACCATCCCGCCAGCTGCTTTCTCTTCCTCCCACCTCACCGGTCTTTATTTTTTCTTTTCTTTAACATCGTACACCAGAAATCGATAAAATGTCATAGTTGTGTAAAAATCCTGATACATAAACGTACTCTGGTGTTGCATTTAATTTATTTCAAACTAATCTAAATATGCAATAATATTTACAATAATTATGATATTCTCACAAAATACGATTCTGTTTTTAATAATTCTTTTTAATTAATTTCATATTTGAAAAAAAAAAAAAACAATATTATATGATAAATATTGACGTTTAACTAAAAGTATTAAAATTATATAAAAATTAAAATTTAATTGATAATAATAATTTAATAATTAATACAATTTTTCCTTATTGTTTTTTTTTCTCTTAATTTTCACGAATGTACAAGAATGTTGTTTATAATATTATTTAAAGAGGCCTTTTTTTTTCGTAGAGAGAATAAGGCCTTGACACGAGAGTAATACATTTTATGGTAAATGCAGTCCTGAAATACATAGACACCATAAATATATTCGATTCCTGTCATAAATCAAAGAAACAAAATTAGTTTCGATTCACGTGGATAAGATCGACTCATCATCTACCCCGTTCTATCTCTCTCCTCCTCTTCCCCTTCACCTCTCGTATCATCTCTGACAACCCTCCTATCCCCCTATACCACCATTTCCTCTGCACTCAACTAGACTTTATTTCGATTTATCCTATAAATTCATCGGCCCGATTTATTCTGAAATCGCTTCGTCGATTTCGCTCTTTCTATTTATGGTTTATGCATGAACGTCATAATTTAATTTTGCAAAATCGGGTTAATCTAATAATAATGAATAGAGACAAAGATAGAAAGAGAAAGAGAGAGAAAGAGAGATAAAGAGGGAGAGAATGGTCTAATTAGTGATATATCGAAACGAATTCTAATAATGAAATAAATTTTCTGTTTCGAGAATGCGAGATCACGATTGGAGATATGTGTATGAATTAACTAACGATTAGGAATACGAATTTTTCAGATTCATCGTTTTTGAACAGTTTGAAACAGTTATAAAGTGTTTTTGTCCAGTTTTATTCTTAAATCGATACACTCGTATAAAAATTAAATTAAGTGAACATTATCACGTTCTGATGATAATGCTTGTTAAACAATGTAAATGAAACAAATTTATAGTCTGACCTGGTTACTGGATACACCCTCTATACTTTCATCTAATCTTATATCTAATCTTATCTCGGTTCGTTGTTAACCAGTACCAGGAACGTATGATATATTTCCAACTTTTTTCTTCTCTTTTTCCTTTTTTCCCCTTTATGTTTTTTTTTTGTTTCGTTAGGTTACAAGATACACACGAATGTTCCAATTGTTTGTTGCAACACAACAGCCCTTATACCATTTTTTCTTTTTTTTTTTTTTAATTATAACGAGCGTGTTAATGACATTAACTTAACTAACGAGTCGTATCGTGGGATTTGTAACACGTGATATCTTAATATTGTTTTTATTATTATTATTATTATTTTGTTAATTATAAAATCGTCTAAATAAATTCTAATAAAATAGAGTGATACAAATAAGTAAATCATTGATGATAATAATAATAATAATAATTATTATTATTATTAAAAATTATTGTTAGCGTGTTTCACGTAAGAAGAAAAAATAAGCAAATTGTAATTAATTTAAAATTGCATAAATTTGTTTTTCAAATTTTCTTCTCAAGTGTGTTTTATTAAATAATAGATTGGATAATACAAATAGAATCAATTTTATTATTGTTTATATATTTGAAGATTAATTAATACGTAGAACAATAATACTAACTATCGTGGATGACTTTCAACGTATGCATAGGTATCTGATGCACATCATATATATCTCTATGTACTATATACATATACGAATAGATAGATGGATAGAGAGAGTGAGGAAGAGAGAGAGAGAGAGAGAGAGAGAGAGAGAGAGTAGGAGAGAGAGATGTGATGGTGGATGGTCGGCTTGTGGAGATATTAATGCCAACGATTAATGGCCCAAAACATTACGTTAATCGCTGTTAGCCGAACGCACACATACACACACATACACACACACTCACGCACTGCTTGAATTCTAGCTAGGATCAGCGTCATTCTATCGAGACTAAACGTGTAAACGTTTCTATGAAGTACAAAAGCCTGGTTTTAGAGTATGGTATTATCTGGATTATAAAACCTCTTTTTTTTTTTATTAACTTCATTAGTAACTTATAGACTTATATACTTTTTAATCAATATTATTTTTAAATATTACCAATACATCATAGGTAAACATCGTTCGTTTACTTTTCTCCCTACTTTTTTTTACATTTGTTAATGTTCTTTTTTTAATGTATACGTTAGTTAAGTTATCGTTGGTAAAATAAATAAACAAGAAACAAAGATTGGTAAATTCATTTTTTTTTTTAATTTTGATTTGGACTACTTTCATAATTGTAGGCTCATGTATACGTGTGTGTATAAAAATAGAGATACATGGAATGGTAGAGAAAATTGTCCAAATATCCCTGTAGTAGAGTAAGCTTCTTAGCGTGGTTGATGGTCCATTATGTGTCAGCTCATGATTTCAAGAGAATGAAAGAGAGAGAGAGGATGGGGGTAGGGGGACGTTGATCGATTCGTCACACGTCTCTGCTTCCACAGTGAGTGTAGAAACGATAAAACACAAATGAGATTCACGTATTTCATCTCACTCCTACTCTAAATGATTTTAATATATAATATAAACAAGCAAAACACTCCTTTCCTACCAACAACTAAAAATCACAACTGCATGTCACTTGTTGGAAAATCCATTTTTAAGCTGAATAAAAAAAACCCTTAATAATAGTACGAGCGTTAAAAAATTATCGCAAAACCATAAGAAGTAAGAAAAGTTACGAAGCCACGAATGTTTTAAAATCATCTGAAAAAAAGTCTCATCCAAGTCTCTCTTTTTTTCTCTATCTTTCAATTTCTATTTCTATTTTTTATTTTTTATTTCTATTATTACTATTTCTATCTCTCTCTTTATTTTCTATTTTTTTTACTTCTAACGGTTGTAGATCGAACCATAAAGGTAGTCGAAACAAGACACGCGCACTTACACGGAACCACGAGCGCGTTATTAGCGTGCATACGCGGTCTTCCTGCGGCTCGACGCTGCACCACACGTTCGTCCTATCTCTGTTGCACTTATGCATACTGCATATACGGTACCTGAACCAGGGATCTATCTCTCTCTCTCTCTCTCTCTCTCTCTCTCTCTCTCTTTCAAACACACATATATATATAAATTTACATACACTTACACGCGTACGCATATACATATATGCAACACTGCAAACGCATAGGGAAGTTGGGTTCGAGAGTTCAGAGGGATGGAAGGAAGGGTGATAGGTGATCCGGGGTTAGGGTTAGAAAGGGTGGGAAAAGGGGAAAGAAGGGGTGAGGTAGGGAAGAGGAGGAGTTGCTAGATCGGGAGTGGACCGATATCGATGCACAAGCACGAGGCCCCTCGGTGTTTTGCACGGTGCATACCAAAGAGAGAGAGAGAGAGAGAGATAGAACACCGATGCACACGCAACGATGCTTCATCGAGCCCACTTCGTGCGAGCATGGCTATTACACCGCGGCTTCAGCCGTCGACCTTCTATCGTTTCGTCTATCGAACTATCGACACCTGCGTGGTTGAACACATCCAATACTTGACAATTCTCCTAATACGTATACACGTAATAGGAGGTACTCGTCAAGGTTTCGTTAGAACGAATTTTATTCCAAAAGAATTCTCTTCTTTTTTTTTCTATTTTTTGTTAATTTTTAATTTAATTTTATCTCATTTTTTATTTTTTTTTTTTATTAAATATTATTTACGAACTACAAATGATTAAACCAATTAAAATATACATCAAAAATAATATATATTTCTTCTTTCTATTATTTTTTTTATATGTAAGATTCGTATTTCTTGGACTTTTGTTTTATCGAGGGAAAAGGTTAAAGTTCTGTTTTCATTCTTTATCTCGTTCATGTTGTTAACTTTAATAAAACACGTTGTAAAGCATCATTTGCGAAAAATAATAAATAAAAAATAAATAAATGAACAGAGAAAAAGCAAGGAGAAATTAGATCAGAAAATTAAAATACCGAGAACGAATAATTCACGTAGAGTTAGGGGAGGCCCCGGTGCAAACGGAAATTACGAAACGTTGCTGAAATTATGTCACACTCGGTTTTTCCCTCTTTTTTTTTTCAATCCCTTCCAATCTCATTTCATCGATTTGTACGAACGGGTTCGTCATTAATATTTCATTATGTTATTTCGCATCGTTCGACTTTTCGAATTAAACATCTTTTCCTCTGTAGTAAAATATCTTTTACAATATTTTACATCGATTATATAAAAAATAAAATTTCCTTACGTAATGTAATAATGTAAAATCTAATTATAAAATGAAACTCGTGTCTCGTATAATCTTACCTGATCGAATCGATCATTTTGAAAAATTCTCAACGCCAATTATGATTGATTTTCTTTTTGGATTAATTGTCACAATAAATGCACACGTTATTATTTCTATTGCATTTTATAGTTTTTCCTTTTCTCTTTCTTTTTTTATTATTCCTATTTTATTATTATTATTATTATTATTATTATTATTATTTTGAATAAAAAATGCATACGTGTACGTACGTTGGGCAAACAGGTGTTGAATTCATCGATGCGATTTGTTTCAACGAATTTTCTTGCTTGTCTCTTGTATCTCACCCCTCATTCCAACCACCCTTTCTCTCTCTCTCTCATACATACACTCTCTCGTGTTGCTTGATATCCACTTCGTTGTTTTTCATGCATTGTTTGCGTAAAATAAACACACAGCGCGTGGCTATGCGTTCCGCGTGCTTTTTCTCTTATGCACCCTACCCTAAAACTCTTTCTCTTTATCACTATCACTGTTTCTCTCTCTCTTTTTCTCTCTATATATATGTCTCTTTCTATGTATCTATATATGTAGTACAAATATGCATCGCATGGCCGATGGCGTTCATCCATGGGCACGTTGACTTTAATGTATTCGCATATTGCTATCTTTCTCCCTTTCCCTTTCTCTCTTTCTCACAAACAAACACACACACACACACTCACACATTTATTTATTTTTTATTTTATTTTTTTATACAACTCGTATCGTTGACACTTGTCGTCGTACCTATCGATTGAAAGTGTGCACGCACGATTAGATATTTTTGTTGTTGTTGTTGTTGTTGTTGTGTTGTTCTCGCTAAATTAATTACAATCCAATTCTCTCGTAGGAAATATCGAAATTCTAGAGGGTACGTATAAAACGTATAACGGGTTGTTCCGTTTTATAATCGATTTACAGTTCTGTATTGATATAAATAATATAAAGAAATGTATGTCATTATATTTGACGTAATATCGGTAACGTTTGAAAAATATCATTACGTATATTAAAACATTTGTATTGATTTATTTTAATTAAATCACCATAAAAAAGAAAAACTATGATTAAAGAAGTTTGTTATGTGTATATTAGTTTGAGGGAAAAAGAGATCCATTATTTTTACGTTTATTTGATGCTTAAAATAATGGATTTCTCTTTCCTCCAAACTAATATAAAATGTTTGATTAAATTAATAACCAGATCGAATATATTATAATAATAAATATAATATAATTAAACTTTGTTTCTCGAATAAAACATAAAACTTTTTCCAATGGAAAATCGATTGAAAGTGAGATGATTTGTATAACATTGGTAAACGACACGTTTTCACGATCATTCTTATAGAAATAATATCTATTAAGAAGATTTTTAGATAAATAATATATCTTTGTCTTTAGTTGCTATTTTCATGCGACTTCTCTCATCTTAATCACGAAAATAGTTGAATACTATTCGAGAATTTCCAGAACGATAAACGAAGAGAGTACTACGGAAAACTTTCATTCGTCTGACATCGGATAAATTCATTATCGTGCTCTGCGAACAATCACGTACTCTTTTCCTCTCTCTCGTTCTTTTTCTCTCTCTCTTTCTTTTCAAAGTGAACTAATTAAAGTGTAAGCCAGCGTGTTAATGGAAGAATTTTAAAGTCGACTCGGTTCGATTTCATTTCATTGTCAGTGATTCTCACCAACCGCAAGAGAGTGAGAGAAAGAGAGAACTGACAATCTCGATCCTTTTTTCTATCTTTATTTCTTTTATTTCTTTGCTTTCTATTTTTGTTATTGCCTATTTATTTCTCATTAATCTCTTTCGATACTATCGACGACCTTTTTTTATATCTTCCAATAACGTCGTGACGTTTAAAAATTCATTGATATCAGAGATATTTTCCTAATTCGTAACATTTCCTAACTTAATTTCGAATTAAAATTACGGAAATAATAAAAATAATGGTTCATTCAAATTTCACAATTATTGTCTATCGAGTTATCTTAACATTTAATTGTAAATCATTTACAAGAATAATTTGAATAACACCGGTATATCAACGTTCTAAAATATATTTATTTAAACTAATATAAATACAGTACAAATTTGTTAAAACACAGTAAAGCTACTTGGAAAAAAAACGTTCTTTCATCGTGAATGCGAATACTCGTTGTAATTGCTTTTAACGTAAATTATTGCGTAAAGTATTACGAGCTCGGGATTGACGAAACTGTCGTTGACAGTTAGGAGGAATCACGTAACAATATTGCTTTGCAACTTCGTTATAGACAACGTCCACGTGACACGGGTATAAAGAATGATGCGAACAGCAGGTGAAGAGTGAATGAAAGATGGGTGGGATGAGATGGGATGGGGTAGGGTAGAGTAGGATGGGGAAAGGAAGTTAAGAGAATAGTATATAAGATCCCTTTATCAACGTTTATCAGTAAGGAAGTTCAATAAAACGATCTAGAGGCATATTGATTTGAAAGAAGAGAAAATGGTAACACCTTGGGTGGAGGGATGGTTATTAAAGCGTGAGTAATTTTTATAAAAAAGTTAAGGAGAAATAGCACTGAAAGAAAGATAGAGATAGAGATAGAGATAGATAAAGAAGGAGAGAGAGAGAGATAGAGGAGTTGGAAAGAACGCTTAGCCGCACATTTCGTAATCAATTTTACGAAAGGCCAATTACCGAGAACGGCAGGAGCCCGGAGAAGGAAAACGCCCTCCGCTGTCCGCCCTTCAATTACGTGAAATCGGATAGGCCACTTTCTTCGATGATAAATTGTCACAAAGTTGCGAGAGCGCGAAACCGATCGCTTTTTATCGTCCTCTCGGTTCCTTTTCCAAGGAAAAAAAAAAGGAGGAGGAGGATGACGTTTCTCTCGCGAGTTTCGTGTTATACGAAGAGAGAGAGGTAAAGAATGAGATAAAAGAATAGAAAAAGAAAAAAAAAGAGAGAAAGATAAAATCAAAAAAGAAAGGAAGAGGGTGTAAAGAGTAAAAGAAGTGGAAGGGGAGGAGCAAAAAAAGGGAAGAAAAAATGAACGTCGGTAGAAGGTGGAGGTAGTGGTAGTAGTGGTACTTCTCGTCATCCAAAACACGTTAAGAAAGAGAGAGAGAGAAAGAGTTTGAGAAAGAACTACGAGGTAATCCATCCAAGCTCGTCTTCGAGTAATTAAAACTTATAATTCGCGGTGATGGTTATGTTAGGGTAGTAGTAGTGGTGGTGATGGTGGTAGTGGTGGTCGTCGTCATCGTCGTTGCTATCGTGTTTCATCTTTTTCGTTTTGGGGCCAACAAGAAGAACACCCAACAACCCTCTTTTCTCTTTTTATTCTTCTTCTTCTTCTTCTATCCACGATTTCTCTTTTACCCTTCGTTCTCGTACGGATATCAACGCCCACTACTAAACCTCTGGACACTTCCCTGTCTCGAGACTATTAACGAGAAAGAGATAGAAAATGTTAGAATGTGATAGAAATAGAATAAGGGAAGGCCTAATGCATATTTCATAGTTTCTACCGCAATTACTTTATCGCGCTACCATGGATTTCGGAGTCGACAACCCAGGGTCTATTCTGTATATTTATTTGTATCTGTATCTGTCTGTGTTTATTTCTGTGTGTACGGGTGTATGTATGTATGTATGTGTGTGTGTGTACGTTTATTGAGGGTTCAAGGGAAGATGCGTGTATAAAAAGGGAACCAAACGGGAATACTTATTTTCCTGTCTACGCCGTTACTGAAATATATTCGAAATACAGTAAGGTAAACCTTTATACAAATTTTTTATTTTCTCTCTCTCTCTCTCTCTCTCTTTCTTATCACCGATATACCGGCTGGTAAAGATCAGAGATTGAACGGTACGGATTAGTTAAAGTCTTCCTTCGTTTTATATTGAATAAAATAACTTTGTTGAAAATTTATTCAAATCATTAGATTCGCGTGTATTATTGTGTCGTCATTCCAAGATCTCTCCGCCGCACGTTCCTTTTCTATTTTATTTGTTCCTTTCCCTTTTGTCGTTCACGACAATGTGACACACGATGCCAAAAAATTACCTCTTCCTCTCCTCCCTACTCTCATCTTACCTCACCTAACTTCTTTTTTTTTCCTTCAGTAGTCAATTTCTTATCCCATAGAGTAGCTTGTGGATTCGTACGAGCTTCACAGAACCTTCTTCTACCGGAACAGAACCGATAAGTGCACGGAAGTTTTAAGCGTTCTAAGAATCGTTGGGAAACAAGTTTTATCGAGCGTGCAATGTACCAAGAGAGAGAGAGAGAAAGAGAAAGAGAGAGAGAGTGAAAGAAAGAGTCTGGAAAAGGAAGAACTAACCGAGAAGAGCTTATAAAATGAAACTGTTTAAAGAGAGGGTAAACTTTGGCCAAAATCTAATCGAAATCGAAAATCTTTCTCTTTCTCTCTTTCTATCTTTCTGTAAAGATAAAGTTTAGTTCGGATTTAAATTCTTGAGTTGGAATCGATTAGATCGTTATTGTTATAATAAAATTTCAGAACGGGATTATATAAAATTATGATTCGTGTTTAATCGGGATAGGAAGGATGAGAAGAGGTTAAGGAAGGAAGAGAGGAACATCTCGTAAGATTCGCGAAAGAATAATCTATGAAGATTATAATATTTTGTAAGATTTGTTGAAGAATTAATCGAGAAGATTAAAATGGGTGTAGAAGAAGAAAATTGGGAGAAAATGTTTTACCATTTTGTTTTGTTTTTTATTAAACATTTTCAATTTTAAAACTTTGCCAAAGTGTGTTGTACGCGGTGAAAGTTCATAGACGGGATAGAAAAGAGCATAGACGAAATAAGACAAAGAATAAAAATAAAAGGAAAGAGACGAAATGAGAAGAGAGCGTGAGTGAGAGGATGGGTAAGGTGAGTGGAAGGAGGACAGGAGAGAGAAGAAGGAGGATAAAAATAGGCTTGGATAAAAGAGTGACTGGGAGAAGGGACATAAGGGACTGTAGCTTTGTATACGCATGTACACACATACACACACATATATATACATATATATTTCTGTCTTCTTCTTCTTACATATGTAGGTGTGTTAACCCCTCATATCGAAGTAGGGGTATTCGTAACACGTGTAAGTACACACGTAGAAACGGAACGTATCCGGTAAGAGCGAGCAGTGGCGCAGATGGCTGATCCACTCAATTTCAGATTCATGGATGCCAGACTGAAAAATGTTCCTTTTCTCTCATCCTCGCCATTTTTCTCTCTCTCTCTCTCTCTTTCTCCTTTTCTTTATTTCTTTCCGTCTTTCTGTTTTTCCTCCTACTGCTTCTTCTTCTTCTTCTTCTTCTTCTTCTTCTTCTTCTTCTTCTTCTTTTGCATTTCTCTTCCGGTACAAAAGAAAAGACAGAAAGAGAGAATGGTGGAGAGAACGAGGTAGGGCAAGAGGATGGTTTTTCTCCGTTAAGAGAAACGTCTAGCCACCCCCACTCTTATTCAGAAGAGACACGTCTAAAATATAATAAACCATCGTCGATGTTACTTCTACTTCTCCTTCTTCTTCGTCTTTTTCTTCTTCATTTTCTTTTTCTTCATCTTTCTTCTCCTTCTTCTACTACTTCTTCTTCTTATAAATACGCTGATATGGATTTCGAATATATTTTACAGGTTGGGCTTTTGAGAATGTATACCAAGCCTCGTTGGTTAATATTTTCTTACATTTTCCTTTTAGAAATAGGGAAGCTTTTTCCCTTTTTCTCTTTCTCTCTTTCTTCTCTCTTTCTTTCTCATGCTACTTATATTTTTCTTCTTCTACTTGTAAGGATTGTACATTTAGATTTGGAATAACATCGTCGGTATTCAGTTTTTTTCTTTTCTTCTTTTTTTTTAACCATTGTCTCCCCCTTTCGCTTATGTAAGATTTTGTGGGTTGATAACGTCGATAATGTCAGTGACGAAATTACCCCCTTTTTTTTTCTCTCGTCTTTACTCTCCCTTTTCTTTCCTCCTCTCTCTTTCTCTCTATTTTTTTATTCCTGATAATAATAATTTAAATAAGTTTCAATCTCTTGACAATTCGTACATTTCTTCTTATGAATTTCCTTTTCTTTTTTAGTTTAACAAATTTTAGTTTAACGGACTTAATATTATATTTAACGTATCTATAGTAAGCTGATATTATATTTTATATTTTATAGGTAACCTAATATTAAATATTTTTATATCCTAGTGTAATTAAAAAGAAAGAACATATTTACAATTAAAATGACAGAGAGGGAACGAGAGAATTTTAATTAAATTTTTACCGAATTCAATGTTCATTCTAATAAATTTCTTTTCGAATCTCGTTTAACCCTAATCGCCCTGTCGTTTTCCAACTACGACGAAGAATCGAAGAGAGTAGTTGGATAATTTCGTAGAATTTTACCGAATGATAGATACGAGATTTCATAGGAAATAGCCTGTTACTGGTATGGGATCGATATTTTTTTATTACTCCCTATCTACTTCTCTCTCTCTCTCTCTCTCTCTCTCTCTCTCTCTCTCTCTCTCTCTCTCTCTCTCTCTCTCTCTCTCTCTCTCTCTCTTAATTTATTACCACAGTGACGTAACAGTTCGTCGGTTCGAATTTCAATCATACGTTCATCCGTATCTCAAATTTCTCTATTTGGATATGAAATTTGCTTATTGTCAGAGAACGTTATATCTCTGTCCTCTTACACGTATAAACATATATACACGTACAAGAAATCCCACACACACACACTCGTATGCAAATACAGATATTATGATTACACAAACTTCATCTTCCAGGAGTAATCTAATTCTAAGAAAAATTGTGAAAAAATGATTATTAAAAAAAGACAGAGATAAAAATAGAGAGAGAGAGAGAGAAAAATAGGTTAACATTTTAGTTATAAATTATACAGGTTAAATGCCTTTACGAAAACTACGAGAGGATTGGTTTTCTTCCTTGCATCGTCGCCGCGAAGACAAACCTTTAACAAAGTTTTGAACACGTCGCGATGGATATTGAATAACGCATTAGCGAAAGCAATCAGGAGCAATGACAAAGTTTCACGTCGTTATTATGCTTCTCTCTCTCTCTCTCTCTCACACACACACACACACACACACATTCTCCCTGTCTAGTTCTCTAACGCTATCTTTCTAGAAATATTGTCGTGTTCCTGGCTATCCCTTGGAATATCGTATCCGAAGCATCAACAAATGTCTACGTGTGTAAGGGTAAAGGGTATATTTACTTTGATTAATCATTTTAGAAATACAACCATGAACGTATATAAAAAATTCTACTATGACACGTACATATACGTAAGAATTTTTCATATAAGTATATCTCGAAGAAAAAAAATAATATTGAAAAAAAAAAGTAGCAATTTTCAAATAAGTAGAAAATAAAATTCCTCTACAATTCTTATTTATTCGCGTTAGCTTATTTCTCTCTCACTCTCACTCTCACTCTTACTCTCCTCCTTTACGTTATATAAATTATAAATTGCTTGCGTGTAATTTCGAAAGGGGTGAATCGTAGAGGAAACTAGCTTGAACGATCAGGGTAGAGCAAGTAGATGTAAGAAGGCTTACGTTTTGGAGTATAGTCAAATCCTTGTTCGGGAGGATTTGGGGAGGGGGCAGATGACGATTTTGTTCGAGAAAGAAGAGAGAAGATGTATACGAAAAGGACACGGTTAGAGACAGAGAGAGAAATAAATATATATATAGAATGCAACGAACGAAAACTCCGTTTCGAAACTAGCAACTAGCATTGAGGGAAAGTGAAGAAAGTTGTAGAAAATAAGAGAAAAGGAGAGAGATAGATTAAGAGAGAGAGAGATAGAAAGTTAATGTCACTTAGTTAAAATCTTTCTTAGATAGCTTAATTAACGACAGAAGTCTTCTATAAATTCGTTCCTTTACTAATTCAGCATTCCTACCTTGTCTCTCTTCTACCCTCTCCAACCCTTACCCCTTCCCCTCTTTTACCAGTTTATTCTCTCTTTCTTCTTTTCTATATTCTTTCCCTTTATCATTCTTTTCCTGTTTTATTTCATTTCTTTCTCTCTTTATTTTCTACTTTTTTACCAACATGTTCCTCTCGTTTAGTTTCTTTTTCTCTCTGATTCTTTCTCTTATTCTTTATTTTACCTTCTTTTCTGTTTTCTTTCCTCTTATCATTCTCTTCCTGTTTTAATCAGTCTCTCTTTCTTTTCATCTATTTTCTAGTTTTTACATCCATGTTACCTTCTCTCTCTCTCTCTCTCTTTCTCTCTGATTTTCCCCTCTTCGGCATATCGAAATACGACACAAGCCATGAACGAACGCACTAGGAGCACAAAAGCCGCACAGCTTGTCCCGAACCTTAATTATCTTCCTGCTCGTATATATGCGTCCGGAGTTACCCTCGAGCAATATTACAAGCCCTATGGAAGGCATCGAAACAACGTCCCAATTTCTCTCTCTCTCTCTCTCGCTATTTTTCTTTTTTTTCGGGTTTTTTTTATTTTCATCATTCTCGAACGCGAAAGGAAACGATACTTCGCGATCGAAACATTCACCATGCGAACAAAAAAATAAATTTATCGAATATCTTTTCTCTCGCTCTCGGCTATTTCGTTCATCTTCTTTCTCTCATTTTCTCTATTTCTCTCATTCTCTCTCACACGTTTTCCTTATACTCACGGATTCGATATGTTTCTTTTTTTGTCCCTTTCCTTAAATTCCTCTTTTTTTTTTTCTCGTTCGTGATAACTCGCCTCAGGCTCGATCGGTTTTGATTATTATCTCGAGGAAATGTGTCGTACGATGGATTGAACGTAAAAAAAAAAAGAAAATTAAGGGAATAAAATAAAACTCCGATACATTCTCTCTTTAATAAAGATTTAAAGTGCATAGATTCTCGTCACAAGTTTGTATTTAATGTAACATAGTTGAATCGTGTTGAAAGATTAGAGAGAGAGATTTGATGAAATAAGGTTGAATTGAATTTTGGGTTGTTTTTGAACGGAAGTCGAGTACTTCCTTCGAATCGATCAATTTATTTTTCCTCTCTCTCTCTTTATCTTTTTTTCTTTTTCTAAATAAAACTTAATTTCGAGAAACAGCCTTATAAAAAGGAAGCACAGTAAAATAAGGAAACTAGGATAAACGATAAACTGGAACTAACAAGAAGAAATTTTGATTTGACTGAAACTATGAAAATTTAAAACCGATAGATGATGTTTTTTTACTTTGCGAGGTACGTCTCTTAAAGGATAATCTCAAAAAAAAAAGGTACGACGAGTTTTGTTTTTCCCAAATTTTTTTCACCCATTTTTCAAGAAATTAAAATCAAACTTTTGGCGATGGTGGTGATTATTTGCAATAAATATGTGTTAATTCTGATCTAAAGAGAAATAATTAATCTTAAATCTAATATAAACGATGATAGTATTTTATTTATCTTTCGATATACGGTTTTTACTGTTCTTGGAGTAAAAAAGAAAATAAAGCAAAGGTTGGTTTTAAAGGTTTTATTTTCTTTAGATAGGTAAACTCGCTCGGTTAGATAAGACCTTCAAATCCTTAAACGTGTCTTGCAAGTAATGTTTCTCTATAGTAAACCGTACCTTAAGAAAGAAGCAACCGGTAGAGAATGGCGATGGTTACTGCCACGCGAGAGGTTTACAACGTTACAACTGAAAAGCTGTGGAACTTGGTGGTATATTGGAAGAACGATAGGCTGAAAGAATAAGAGACAGTTGGAAGGGTGAAGGGAGGGAAGAGGAAGGTAGAGATTAAGGGGTAAAGGATGGTGGAAGACACATAAGAGGTTAACAACAACATGTTGGTAAACGCACGTATGGTAGAACGCACTAACATAAAAGCTAATGTAGCAAAGTGCGGTTAGTGACCGTACCGGAAACGGGTCCTGACGGTATAACCTAAGATCGTTCGTGTCTTTTAATATCTTTCAACGATGCTACCCCTAAGTCTACTCCTTCAACTAGAAGAATCAACGAGAACTCTGTTCTTTTTCTTCCTCTTTTTGTCTCTCTCCTTTTTCTTTTTTTTATTGGAAGAAAAATCTACTTGTCTTTTTTTACTTTTGTTTTTTAAGTTTAAACAACGCGTAAATTCTTCTCCTACGCGATATAAAAGACAAATGTTAATAGAAAAATTTCTAGTTAAAGTTTATGAGTGTGTTTACATCGAAATTAATGGGGAAATATGTTAAACCAAAGAATTCATTTAAACAAAGTTTTTCTTCTTTTTTTACTTTTCATGTTCATATTTAAACTTTAACAACGCGAATATGGTATTATTTCAATTCGTATCTATGTAACATTGTGCGGTGTTTGAATATTAACCTCCTCCTCTCCTCCTATTCCCCATTTCATTCCCTGACAAGGTGTAAAAAGAATTTTCCAATATTTATTATTTACCTCGAAAATACCTATTATTTACCTATTCTTTTATTTTTTTTATTTTTTACTTTTCTTTTGATCTCCCTCAAAGGCGTTAACGCGTTTTTAATATTCCCGTCGTATTGCGGTCACTTCATTAATTATATTCTTTCATATTCTTTTACTTTTCTATTTACATACACACACACGCACAGACACCATATGCAAACACAGAGAAGAAGAGAGGTCTTTATTTTTTAATCCGTCTCACTCACATATAATACCGATTGAAATCGAATCGAATGAGGAATTTCATTGAGATAGAAGATAAGGAAATAAGCAATTAATTGCGAAAAAGAGGAGATTCGCGATAGGAGGAAACGAAAGTATGAAAGAGAGAGAGAGAGAGAGAGAGAGTGGCATTGGCTGGGATTTATACGTCGACTTACTCGAAGACGACAAAAGTCAACTCGGTGTTATTAAGTCCTTGGAAAAGCAAATTGAAAGCAGTAGGAAAAAGGGAAAGGGAAGAGAAGGAAAGAAGAAGAAGAAGAAGTAGAAGGTATTCAGGGAGTTAGGGGAAACATGAACGACGACGGCCAATTAACGTTACCGATCGTCGAACTTTATCGAGATATAATCGATAAAAAGTAGAAGTTATTTGCAATCCGAGGAACGACGGAGATCATAATTCGAAAGATATAATCATTTCTTAAGGTTTTTTTTTTTTGCAAATCGCTAAAACTTGATATACTAAGCTAAGAGATTACTATCGTTAATCTTTAGATGAAATTACGATGAAATTCGAACTGTTAATATGTCGAATAGTAGCATTCGGTGGTACCTTCGTAAATGTACGATGATGTTTCCTAACGAGAGAAAGAAAGATAATGAAGAAGAAGGAAAAAAAATGAAAAACCTTAGGGATAAAACACCCTCGTCGTTTTATTCCCACTGGAATACAGTTTATTAACTTTTCTGTTCTTGCAATGGTCACGAACGTCTATGGTTAAGGATCAAAACGTATCACTCGAAGTATGATAAAGTAACGATGCTCGGTTATCTTTATCAATGAGAAAACGAAGATTGAAGATTATTTAACGTTAAACGATACTTTCTTGATCTTTTTCTTTCTTCTTTTCTTGTTTATCGTACGATCTTGAAAGAGGATTATTTCATCAAGTATTTCAAATTAACAAATATAATAATACATATCAGATAGATGTAAGTAACTTTATTGAAATAATGAAATATGTCATTGATTAATTTGATGATCTTATCAATGACGAATCGAAGTATAAAACATCATAGAAAGTTATATGATTGAGATAAGTATTCTTTAAAATGATACCAATCTTACCAAATAGAAATATATTAAATTCCTTCAGGTGTGTGCTTACACCCAATTTACTTTTTCATTCAATAACAATAATAATACTATTTTTAATTCTTTCAATAATACTTTTTAATCGTATCGTGTTGTTTTTCATTTGCTTGTATCGCAATTTCGTTTACTTTTCTAATTATTTTTTACTTTATTACATTATTCTTATTCTATAACACCGTGTGTGTTATATATCGAATATAAATTTTCTCAAAAAAAGAAAAATAAAGGTTATTGTAAATTATTTCGAGCGGGAAAGAAAAAAAGTAAAACAAATAAAATGGTATTTAAATGGAGAAAAATTGTTCATAGGATCACGCGTGTTAACGTGTGAATAAACCCACGTTGTATTATGGAGAAAATCAACCGTGCGTATACCACAGATACGACCAGAGTACTACGAAATACACGAGAGGAGATATCCGTGCCGTGATCTCGGATGTTGAAACACGAGAACAAGAAAGAGACAGAGAGAAAGGGGAAGGAAGAGGGTGGAAGAGGGGAGAGTACTGGTTGCAGTAGTAGTCGGAGGGATTCGGTACCATTAATATTCTCGAGAAGCATGGATCGAACTTCAATTATTCAGAGGAACGCCGTTATACGCTCGTCACCCTCTGTAATGGTGCTGAGCGTCTTTTTTTGGCGTTTCATTCGACGCGCGCTCGTGTACCTTACAAACGTACATAGACACACACACACACACACACACACACACATAAAATATATATAAAATATATAATATATATATAAAGTACACGAAGGCACGCGGACTTGGTCTCTGGATATCTTCCAAGGAAAACCCTGTGAGAAAGAGGGAATAGAGAAGAAAAAGAGAATATTGGTGCCCCTGGGACACGTGGGGGATGGGAATGGTGGTGAAAGTAAGGTGGAGGGTTGGGAGTTGATAGAAGGTCGCGTAGAATCGACGCAGTGGCACACGGTACTGATTACACCTACACCAAACTACCCAACCACTTCGTTCCGTGTGTTTCCCAATACGAATTAAAACGTATCGAGAGTACCTACCTTACTTGTGTGTTAGTAAATCTAGATATATATGTACATAGATATATATATATATATATATATATATAATACAGATACATAGAGATGTGGATACTACTGAGAGTTGAAAGAGGAGTTGGAAAAGGATACTCTCTTCGTGATCTTATACTTCTTCTTCTTCTTCTTCTTCTTCTTCTTCTTCTTCTATTTCTTACTTCGAACTTCTTTCGAAGTGTATGACGTTTCTTTACCTCGAAGGATGATCATTCGTAGAAAAACACGAATAAGGATCGACAAATTTTTTATCTAAAAATATCTATTCTCTTTTCTTTTTTATTTTCTTTTAATTATCATTCTTATTATTATTTTTGTTTTCTCATGTCATATGAATTTTAAATTTGAATTAAAAACAAAGAATATTTTTGTTCATAACGATTAAAACATTTTTATTAGATTCGTATAATGTATTTATTTATTTGGTTCTTTTTATTTTAAATAACGAATTTGAAAATATGTTCGCGTGTTAGGAATACGTAGTATGTGGTAGGAGAGGTCAAATGATCAAGAACCAACCAACTCGATTAATGTAAACACGTTATCTATATCCCCTCTACTATACACATTATCATCACTATTAAACTATTACTCCTAAGTATATTTTGTTTTGCTCGTCGAGTTGTAAACCATTCTCTGGTCGTACACCGTCGACGAGTAAACACTTCTTCTCACGGTAATTTACAACGTTACTCAACATCTCCTCGTTAGTTATATATTCTTCGTACATTTGAAAACTAGCTTTTCCATTTCATTTAAACACTCTTTTGTTAAATTTTTAATAATAATTATTCACTTATTATTATCGTATTTAGATTTAATTTTAACCCACTTTAGATTCTCCATTGGGAATAACGATCGAAATAATATTTTCTTCTCGTAAAATATCGATTGATTTTTATATTGTGTCGTATAATATCTGACTATTTTTTATTATTATTATTATATTATTTAATTAAATATAAAATATATCGCAAATTTTGAGATTATTTATTGCTCGAATTAAACAGATTTTCGAATGATATTTAAATATAAAATTCATAACGATCCCCATCAGAACGTTAAGGAAATATTTGATTTGATTATGTATACATATATTGTAAAATTGATCATCGTTATTGATTAATACCGCATAGTCGTGAACGTTATCGTTTCGTAGTCAGAATAATGAGATATCGATATATATCCATTAACGTTTAAATGGAGTTGAAAATTTGTCATATTTACTCGTAAACATTTATATCGAATTAGAAACGCACAGGCAAATGTTTGCAAATGTTTGTACGTGTACCTATCGAAACGAATTTTCCTCGTCCGTTCCTCTTGTGAATACACCGTTTTAAACGGGGAACCACTTCCAAATGGAAGTGGAATATCGCTATGAAGTTTTACGATATCGTTATGCTTGTATTATAATACTTTTAGAAAAAAAAAACTTATACCGATATTTATATTATTTTTGTCTCATCAGAAATAAGAGGATAAATAAAATATGCGTGTTTTCACGGGTTAATTATGACATTCAAATAAATTAAAACGTTGTAAAAAATTAATCTCCGTTACATATATTTTTACCTTTAAAAAAGAATTATTTGTATTATATTAAATAAATCACAATGTATAATTTATTTCCAATCTTTTTTTTACTTTTAATCTACCAATATTTTTATTATTTCATATATTAGATTAATTTGTTCAATTTCTTTCATTTTAATTCACTGTCATAATTACATTTATTTAATTATGTTTTTATATATTTTTTAAATCTTTGAAAGATAATATTATCTTTTTATATATATTTGAAGTTATGTAAATAGGTAGCTTTTACATTAAAATCAACGTTAGATATCTAGTTAGTTAGTTAGTTAGTTAGTTAGCTAGCTAGCTGGCAAGGTAACTTGAACGAAGGGGATTACTCTGGCTTCGTGTCGAAGTGTTCACTTTAAGCCCTATTTCCAACGTCAAGGTCGATAGCGGATCAAACGAGCAAAACTCGTCGAGTGGTCGAAACGACTAGTCAACGACTCGAGCGATTTAAATTTAACACTGTTAACGTTCATTCGTCTCGCCAATTGGATTAAATGGGAATTGTCCTATTGCACTTACACGTACTCTTCCTGCTATTACACTAGAGTAATCTATTTGGATTGATTCAAGGTTAAGGATAACCAAATTTTTTTATTAATACATATATATTATTTATTTTACATACAAGAATCAAACAGTTATTTAATTCAATATTATAACAGGTTACATACATACACACACAAACATACTCTGAGTATACTCGTCATCCCTTCATTTTGATAATACAATTTAGGTAGATATTTTTCAACGAGACCTTCATAATTAATTTGTTAATTTCTCTCATTTACGTGTTCCTTTACGAACACCTTCTCACACCTATATAATACTATCTCAACATTACACGGTTTTTGTTTTTCCGAACGAGTAACCCGTCCATCTTACTAACAGTCCTCACATTACTTGACTTCATTAATCTGACGGAAATTAATAATTCAACGTAGTTAAGTTGTTGACTATAGTAGAAATATAATATATACATACAGTATGGTGTAGTATTCGTAGTTCAACCGAGGATGGGATAAATTTTACTTGAAACGATACAAAATAATTGGATACTAACATTTTTTCGAGAAAATCAATTCTTTAGTTTGACAAATTATATATTTCTTTTTAAATAATTCAGGTTCAAATATTAAATATATATAGATTTGAAATAATAAATACTCCAAAAATGGAATACATATTTTATATAATAGAGATAAGATAAATTAAAAATAGATATTTTTTAATAATAGAAGTTTGAAAAATGAAATACAAATATTTAAAATAATAGAATATAAGATGTAGTGTAATACCAAATAGATCAAAAAGATATTCAACTAGTAGAGTATTTACTACATACCTGAAACGTCTATCGAACAGGTTGAAAAGCAAGATAGATGGAGACATATATATCCTGTGACAATGTCCAGATCAGAATCTATGGAACTTCTTGGATGGCATCATATAGGAAGGATGCACGAAGGAAGACGTATAGAAAGGTCTCTGTCTCCTTTCAAAGAGGCTTTTCGGGCTTTTCGATGACGGCGAGCCAGTGCTTGGGGGGAATATGTTGAAGTATTTTAATATCCAGTCCAGGACGAGCGTGCAGGCCCTACCAGCTCGAGAGTATTGTCCAGTCGACCTTCTTGCATGTGTGAATGGATAGGAATCCCATAGGGCTTTCTATGAGGGCCTTTATTGTTTGGCCGTCGGTTGCGTATCAGTGGTTGTCAAGACCCAAAAGCCTTCATTTTCTTTTTCCTTCTTCTTTTACTTATTCTTATTCGGTCTTAAATTCAAATGATTTCATCATTAGATTATTTTATTCTCATTCAACGTTGATTTTTTTTAAATAAATCATTTTATTCCTCGATACGTGATCGATTCTTTCTATTTTATTAGATTTTGTTTCAATTCTTGTATATAATAAGGATTATTTATTATTTCGTTATTTTATATAAAACATTGAGTATATTTTGGTTTATCTTTTTTATAGATATCTATGTTTGTGTATGTGTGTGTGTATATTTTAATAGTTAGAGATTAGAGTATGAAAAAATAAAATAACGAACTGAGAAACACTGTTGAGGCATTCTCGTGCATAGTTTTTTCTTTTTGATTCTTTTCTTTTCTTTTTTCGTTTACAGGAACGCATACGTATCTTATGCATCATTCTATTTGCGCAAACGGTGTATGTAGGTCTATTCTAAAACTCGTATTCTGATCTGTAGAGCGGAAAAAGCTCGATATTGTTATGCCATACGTTTACGTATGATTTCTTCTGGGTAAAAACCACGTCTTCGATATTCGTCAAACAACTGGAAAATCTCTTCCCTCCACCCTTTCTTTTTTTTTTTGCTTATCCATCTCTCTAATATTATTCTCTCTTATTTATTTATTTATTTGTATTTCTCTATCCTAGATTTTGTCTTTTTTATCGTCGAACTTGTTTACCTATTTTGCTTGTTGTAACATTTATTTTACTTTTGTATTGTATATTGTTTGATATTATAGAAACATTAATTAAACAATTTAAAATGATAAAAAGTTGAATAGTGTTCAATAATTTCAGTAATGAAAAATTAAAATTAATATCGTATGACTGAATCATTCGTATTTTATTGAAAATAATATTACATATAATGGTATAGAGAAATGTTAATAATTTAAATTGAAAATAATTTTTCAAATGCATCGCGATATTGGAGAAAATATTATACAGTGTGATAAGAATTCGAATAATTTAAATAGAAAAAAATAATTTGAAAATAATTGTGCATAAATTAAATTGAGAGATATATCGGAATGATAAGAATTTGAAATAAAATCAATCGGATTTTCTATTATTTCAGAGCAATTATTATTTAACATATTAAAATAATAATATTGTATGATCGAATCATACGTATATTCAAAACAATATTTATAATGTTATAAAAGTAATAATAATTTAGAGATCCAACATCGATTGAGGGAAAATATCAAAGTCCGATAAGAATTGGAATAATAATTTAAATAGAAAAAATTAATTTGAAAATAATTGTAAATAAATTAAATTGAGAGATATATCAGAATGATAAGTATTTTAAACAAAATCTAGATTGTCATTTTCTATATTCTCTTAGGGTATTTATTATTTAATATATTCATTCCATATATATAAAAAAAAAAAAGAAATTAGATTTATTTATTTAGAAACTCGTTTCTCGTCTTGCGATATTTTTTTCTTCGATACCACCGAAGCTACTTTCACCCTACCTCTCCTCATTTCTTTTTTATCTTTCTTTCCTTTTTTTTTGTCTACGGATTGGCTTGCGCCTTCCCTTTGATTTTCTTTTTCTCTTTTCTACTCTTCCCTCTTTAAGATTTCCCGTGTTTGGTCGTCTTCATAGCTTCTTTACTTTCTCTTTCTCTCTCTTTCTCTCGTTCTTTCTTACCTCTCAAATAAGTTAGACGATTTTTTTTGTCGTTTTTCCAATTTCCGATATAACTCAAGCGTGTTTGTAGTTTCATCGTTACGTCAGTGACCAATTCTTTCGATTTAAGTCTTATCCACTTTACAACGTATCTTCGTTGAAATTTGTAGCTTGAAATGAACGTAAAAATAATGGATTTCCGTTTACTACAAGTAATACAATCGATTAAATCGCGAATAAAATTAACAACAGGGCTTTTCAATTTAAAAAAAAAAAATAATAAAAAATATATAAAAAGATTCGGTAAATCGTAGGATCTTATTATTATTACCAGTATCCTCCCGTTAAATAATCCACTCACTCGGATACTCGTGTTCGAAAAGAGAAAACGCGCAAAAAAAGAAAATAAAAATATAAATAAAAATAGAAATGGAAAATACAGAAAAAAAAAAGAAAAACCAACCCAAAAAAAAAACTTCGTGAGAGATTCGAACTGTATTTGACGAGTTTTCAATTAATAGATAAACGTAGATATTACAAACGAGGTGAAAGAGTCTGCACCGATTCGACGAATCGAGGAAACTTTCGCACTTTGTTGCATCCCAGGTAGCAAAAGCAACGAAATTGCACGAGGAGGATTCTTCACGCGCCAAAAAGCTTTTATGTTATTTCGACTAAAAAAGGAAACAACAAAAAAAAAATATATATATTCTTTCTCTTTCTCTATGTATGTGTGGGTTTGTATTCGTGAGCGTGTTTGCTTTTTCGCCCTTGCGATTTACAGACGCTTTTGGTAGATACTTTTTTTTTTTTCATTCCCCTTGAACGTGTAGAGACACATTTATTTATTACTACTATATAATAATAATAATAATTATTATTATTATTATAATTAAGCGCCCTTTAAAAAATGCACGCGGTTGCATATTAATTTTTTTAATATATGGATTTAAAGTAAACAGAAAAGGGAGAATGTATTGAACGTTTATAATAACTATCTCCCATATTTTTGTAATATTATTTGCATCAGTTTTATCCGATCCGTGATTTTGAAATTTTATACGCTTTTCCCAACCCCATTTTCCCCCCTCCATCCTTTTTCGTTTTTTCCCCAATAACTTTTTATATAAATAAAATAACGTGTATATTATTATAGAAATTTAAATACGTAAGTTAAAGCTAAAAGCGCGTGTATATCTCTCTTTTTAATTTTTTCTTTTTTTACGTATAATTAACCCTTTGGAAAAATTCATTTAGCTGAATATTATATATATATATATATATATGTATTTTTTTTTTCAATACAAAATGTAGGGATGGAAAAAAAAGAAGAAGGTAATTTTCAAATCTTTTTAATCGTGTAATGGTATTTTTTTCGAGTCAACTCTTTTATCCCAATTTGCCGTGAGTTTAAACAATTTTATCATATCTGTTGGAAAATATAAATATATATATACATACATTTTTTTATAAATTTTAAACCGTATAAAAAGTTATTTCCACACGTGCAAGGAATTAAAAAAGAAGAAGTAAATTTAAGCTAGGAGAATTTCATTTTATTTCTATAAATTGGACAAAAAAATAGATAGATAGATGTAAACTGTTATCTATTAATGATAAATTGATTCGTTCAATCGAATGTCATTTTTTTCGATGTACAATATTTGTTAAACATAAGAAATTTTTTATAATTGTACAATATATTATATAATTTCTATTAGAAAATAAATAATTATATTTTCTTTCGAATTTTTTTAAACCATACAAATAATCATAAATATTATAGGAATAATAGAAAAATATGCGTTTGCATAATATTATGTGTTTAAAAAAAAGGAAAGAAAAAGGATGATATTCTTTATAAAAGTCGATGTTTCTAACGGATTTAAAAACAAGATTAACTTCAATGCGATAGATAGTATCAAGAAAAAGAAGAAGAAGATGAGAAGGGGGTTTGAAAAAGGGGTTAAAAGGGATAAAAAGGGATGAAAAGGGATGAAGGGCGAAGATAGGAGAAAAGGAAAGTCGTGAATCGACTAGTTCGAGTTAGTCTGGTGTTTATCGAAAAGTAGAAGGAGGAAAACGATAAGAGAGAGAGAAAGAAAGAAAGGGCCGTAGTCGTCGCGATCACGCGGAAAGGGAAACGAGTCAACGAGCCGATATACTCGATAAACGTGAATCGATAAATCGAGAGAAAGTATATACGATCATGTTGATATGTACAATATACGTGCATTACTTTATAGATGTATGTATATATGTGGTTGAATGGATGGGTGGTACTAGCAAGTACATAGTAACATCGGTGAATACTGTCTACACTTTTCTACTTTATCTTTTTTTTTTTATTTTTTTTTTTTAATACTCCGCACAGAGACTACAGGATTCGATAAATTTTTATCGATAAACCGAAGAATTGAATTTATCGTTGAATGATTTTTATTTTTCACCACTGTATTTTACTTTTTTTTTCTCTTTTTTATTTTAATTTTATTACGACTTTGTTAACTCTACCTATGATGAATCCTTTTACACAGATATATATATATATATATTATTTGTTCTTTTTTATAAAGTTAAAAGAGGAAAGAGAGAGCGATAGAGATGAAGAAAAAAGAAAAGGAAGAAAGAAATTGATTCGCGGTCGGTTTTGAAACGGTCGGTTCGTCACAGAACGATATTGAAATTTGTACGAACGAAATAGATATATATATATATATGTGCATATATATACTCCACAAAGAGAGATTGAGAGAGATAGAGAGACAGAGTGAGAAAGATAGTAAGAGTGAGTTACATAGTGAATCAGACTGAGTGATATCATTGCGTGCGACGAAGACGAAGTGACGAGGTAACGAACGAGTTAATCAACTAATTGCCATTAATATAGCTAGTCATGGCGATTATTCTCCCGTTCCAATGAAACACGTGAAATTAACACGGGAATTGACGATGCGAGGAAAATGGAAATAAAGATAGAGAAAGAGAGATAGAATTAATGTGTGTCCGTGCACCCAACCGTGTATATTTTTGAGTATATCTGCGTCTGTCTGTCTGTCTGTCTGTCTGTATTCGTGTGTGCGTGCGCAAGAGATAAAGAGAAGGATGGGCAAATAGATGAGTAGATAGGACAAATATATAGACAAATAAATAGACGGAGAAAGAGTTAGTGGAATGTTTGAAATGAGAGGTAAAACGTTTTAACTTGGTGAATTTCATCGTGTGGGAGCATTTAGGATGGTATGAATAATAAGAGCACCACTGGGAAAACCAGGAGGACGTTCAACGAAGCACGGAAACGGAGGAAACCAACCCCAAAGGAGAAGATCGGCTCTTGGTAACCGCGCGAGAAAGAAAGGAAGAAAGAAAGAGAGAAAGAGAGAGAGTAGGGAGATAGAATCTTTCTAAAGGAAGAGAAAATACTTTGTCGTCTTAAACTTCTTCGATCGTTTCGTCGAATCACCTACCTATTATTTACTTATTATACGTGCTCCGGAACTTTTATTCCTATTTATTCCTGCATTATTACGTAGCATCTATTTTTCTCCTGACACTCAATACAGAACGACAATCCGATCCGATTCTTATCATCCTGTCCTTGTTCTGCGAGTTTAATTCTATTTTACAAGAACTTTACGTAGGATTTGATTTGATTTTATTTTGTTTTTTTTTTTCGACAAATGTTTTTTCTCTTCTTCGCATTACTTTTCTCTATCATCGCTTTCTTTTTGATTTTTTAAATATGCGACATTTTCTTCTTGTAAATATTAGTATCATTTTTATTTCAGGGTTTAGTTAACAGTTTTACGAATTATCAACAAAATTAAATTGCAATCAGCTATTTATAAAAGAGAAATATATAAGTGTATTCGACAAATTTTCTTTTTGATTAGATAACTATTATTGATTTAAAAAATAAAAAAAGAATAGAAGTGCATTGATCGAAATGTGATATTGAAAAATGTTTTTCTTTTTTTTTAGCAATTCTTAGGATCCTTACTTCAGCTTCGTCTCGTTTCGTTCTCGTTGGCTTCTTCCCCTTTCTTTCTTTCTTTCTTTCTTATATATTTTTTTTTTCTTTCCAAGGCTAATGGCTCGCAAGGAAAGTCAGAGAGAAAGAAAAATGGAAAGAGTCACCCCGTTCAGAAACGAGAAACAGCGTTTTCACCTCGTTATCGAAGTATACCGAGACACAGAGTCTTGTTCTCTTACCTTCTCTTTCTCTCTCTCTCTCTCTCTCTTTTGTCGTTCGGTCCTAGCCTTCGAAAAGGTTTCATTAGTAAAGGACCACGCGCGGATCCTTTCGTTTGTAGTCGAGTAAAAAAGCGCTAACGTTTTTTATTTTTTAAGCTTACTGCTCCCTGACACCCGATATCTTGGTCGTTGAGAAAAAAGAAGAAGAAAATTTGTCTACCTTTTAATTTTTTTTTCTCTCTCTTTTTTTTTTATTTTCTAAATCTTATTTACAAAGAAACAACGGTTCATTCAGGGATGTAAGAAAATAAAATTCGCGTGAAATAACTCGTAAACCGATATCATTCTATACGAGACGATTAAAAAGTCATTCGTCGTTCGAGACAAATTTATTTTTTTCTCAAAGGTTTTTCATATTTCACTACCCTCTACCCACCCTTCCCCTTATCATAGTTCCCCTTTTTAAAAGGATCGATCGACTTTCTACCAATCGTCGATTAGTATCGTGATATAATAATAATAATAATAATAATAATAATTTTTTTAACGAGTATAAATAGAACAAGAAGGAGAACTCTAATACTACTACTACTACTAACTACGATGTCTTCTCGGAGCCATATTCTTAAAACATTTTGAAATTCTTCCGAAATGATAACATTAACTTTGTTTCAACGAGACAAGTTAATTAAAAGATATTCGTATAGTTGAAATATTAACTTAAGAAACCAATTAACTCATACTTAATTCCTAAATTATAAATAACGATCTTCGTATATATCGTAAGAATAATCTTTAAAAAAAAAAAGCAAAAGGTGTAAGAAAGAAAAGGAGGGATAGAGATGGGTGAAATGAAGAAATATTAGTATAGTTGAAATATTAACTTGAGGTATGCTATACCAGAGTTTGAGCACTCAAAATTTAGGTAATTTATTAAGGCAATTTTTTTTTTTATTGAAAATTATTACATCTAATGTTTTAAAAACTCAAGAATACATTTGTCTATAATTGAACTATGTTATATAATTTTTCTGTATAAAAATATTAAAATGCAACCGACTTATAAAATACCTTTCCTTAAAAAAAAGATAAATAAAAAGGGAAAAGAATGAAAAAATGTGTAAAATGTGTAAAGAAAAAAAAAGAGAAAGGGTGTGAAAAATAAAGAGAGAAATAACGGAATAATGATAGTTAAAAGAGAGAGAAAGAGAAAGAGAGAAAAAGACGTGCTAAAAGCCGCAACGAGCTAATAACCGTACCGACGACTTAGATTCTAAAAAGAAAAAAGAAAAAAAAAGAAAGGATAAAGTACGCCAGTCGAAAAGTATATACATGTATACACATACACGTACACATACACGTACGTATGTAGGTAGAGATCATCCTCTTCTTCTTGCACAGGAGGGTTGTGCTTGGTTGCTTGGTCGAATCGCAAAAGGCGACGATAGTCTTGGAAAAGCCGCTTTTCGGAGTCCCAGCACACACACACACACACACACAGAGCTAGGAGCGTTATATTCAATAAAACCCAAATGTACCGCGAGAGACTCTTTTTCCTCCTTTCTCCCCTCTCTTACTCCGTCCCTCGTCCCCCGTTTTCTATCTACTCTCATTTTTTTTCTCATTCCCTTACCCTTTTCTTCTCTCTTTCTCTTTTACTTCCCTTTTTTTTTCCACCAACAGCAAGATCATTCGTCGAAGTTTATTTTGCGTAAGCGACGAAAGTCACCCTCGGGCTGTATAAGGCGTTTTCTATCTCTCTATCTCTCTTTCTCTCCTCTCTCTTTCTCTCTCAGACTCTCTTACCTTTCTTCTCTTTGTTTTCTTTTGCTAGCTCTTTTCCTCATCTTTTTACTCCCACTCTTTCTTTTCTTCCATGTTCTCTAGCTCAGTTCTTCATTTTTTACTGACTCTCTTTCTCTCTTCTACTTTTCTTCTTTGTAAGCTCTCTGCACCGTGCTTTATCTCTCTCTTTCTCTCTTTCTCTCTTTATGCACTCTTCTTTACAGTGAGGCATAGCAAGAGAGAACGGACTTACCTTCTTCTTATTCTTCTTCTTCTTCTTCTTCTTCCTTCTACTACTTCTACTACTTCTATACTTCTACTACTCTTCTACTTATTCTTCTTCTTCTTTGGTGTCAGATCCAGTGAAACGCGGCTCTCGGTCCAAGACCCGGGTCAGCCTCCAAGGGGTAACGAGCATCCACGCGTTACTTTCTGTTTTTGATGGAAATTAATTTAGAGCGCGCGTTTTAATCAAGAGAGTGCCGCCCGAGGTGCGCCCGTATTTCCCCTACTCCACCTTCACCTCCACCTCCTACCTTACCTTTTCTCCGAACCTTTCCTTTCTTTTCCCTTTTTCTATCTCTCTCTGCCCTCTCTCTCTTTCACTCTTTTTTTCCTCTTTGCCTTCTTTTCTCTCTTTCTATTTGTTTGCCTTTTTTCCCTCACCCGCCTGCCACCCACCACTACGTTCCCTCTTTTATATTATATTTCCAATCAAAAGGTTTCAATTTTCCTTCCAACAGTCTTTATACCCCTGCCCCTCCTCTCTCTCTTTCTCTCTTATTTATTTGTATTTTATTTTATTTGTATTATTTTCTTTCGAGTTAAATAATAATTGTTCTCTTATATTACCTTACGATAATAATTCCCCTCTCTCTACTCCCCCTATTTAATTTTAATACTTCCGTACCAAGGACAACTCGCGACGATAATCCTTCCTTCTTATTTCCGATATTTCTTTTCTTTTAATTCTTTTTTTCGAACCATCATGTCGTTGCCCCTATTATTTCTACTTGTTTTCGTCGGTCTCTCGACGACGCGAAAATGACGTTCCTTCCTTCTTGCCTAAAAGAGATAGCGTGATTACAGTTAGCTGCTACGACAGCAGGAGAAAGAGAGATAACACGAAATACGATGAAAAGAGAGAGAGAGAGAGAGAGTGGAAGAGGGAGAGAAAGGGAGTAGCGATGAAACTCTATGAAGCTTCACTCGGTTGAGCTTGGTATGAGGGTGTTATTGGGTCGCGGCCACTTAATATGCAAATGCAACGTGGAGTCTGGCTGGGCCTCGACGTCACCCGGACCACCACCATCACCATCAACCACCACCAGACGGCAGTCAACAGGGCCAATACTTTAATTTACATTTAAAATTGCTCAAGGCTTGACAGCCGACACCTTGTACTCTCTTCAACCAGATCCCCTCTCCCTTTTCCTCTCGTTCCCTCACCCCAGGCCCCTCAACACCTCCTTCTCTACTCTCCCTCTTTCTCTCTCTCTCCCTCTTACTTTTTATTTTCGTATTCTTGAAACGTAACGATCACCTACCACGAATTTCCTTTTGACTGATCGGAAAAAAGCAGCATCGTTGTATATGTGTATATGTTTATATATATATGAAGCAACATCCAGGGTTCGTACGTTATATTTTTTAGTTTCTCTCTCTATATCTATCTATCTATCTATCTCTATCGTGTTTTCTCTTTTGGAGATTGTTAAAATGAAATTTTACAAATACCTCGACTCTCGAAAGTGGTCCTACGAGCGTTCAAGCGAACAAACAATACAGCTGGAACTGTTGTTTACCAATCGGGGAGGGAAAAAAGAAAAATGTCGATCGTAGGTACACGTGGAATCGGTTGTTACTACGTGTGTTGTTCAGAGAGAGAGAGAGAGATAAAAGAAGAGTATAATATTTAGTAGACGATCGCAACAACAACAGCATATGTATATATTAAGTCTACCGGAAAGTTCTGTCTGATTTTGGAATAAAACAAAATACAAATTTGTCTTTACCGTCAAATAAACATTTCTGTACGTGTCGAAAATTGTTATCATAAAAACGGACAGAACTTTCCGGTAGACCTAATATATATATATATATATATATATATATATTTATTATATTTTCAGCAGGATATATCGCTACCACAGTGAGTTGTCTATTTACAGAAGCGCTAGTGTCCTTCCCCGTCGTTGAATTTCGATGGGTTAGCTAACTCGCGCTAGGGTCAGAGGGACGTAGGGAGAGATAGGACGAATCCTTCGATCCATCGATACCACAACGCGTCATTTCGATGACGGCCTGGATTCAGAGGGGTGACCTACCCTCTCCTATACAACTACCAACCAACCAACCCTTATACAGACTCGTCCGAGCCTCCTCGCTTTTCCCAACCACTACCACCCTCTATTTCACCCTCTTTCAAACCACTCTCTCCCTCTTTCTCTCTCTCTCTTTCGTTCATGCTCTTCTCGGTAGCGACGTAGCGTTCGGTGTTTAGTACAAACACGCAAAAGCATCCGAGGGCTTTACCAATCGTGCTTTTTGCCTGACGAAGAGGATTTGTTCGCATTGCTGGACTGTTCGACGCTCGCCATATTGCCCGTCTACGATAATCGTTTACCGTTTGTTGTATCGCATATACGATTTCACGTAACACCCATCGTCTAAAATAACGCTCTCTCTTTCTCTCATTTTTTATTTTGTTTCACTCTTTTTCTATCTCTCCCGGTATGAATATGTACGGGTGCTTAGATAAAATAATTCTAAGTAAATATCGATCGGATTCTATTCGTATAAGTAATTACTTTCCGTTCAACAAATGGAATAAAGCAAGCCGAAGATCGTTACTACCGAAGAAAGAAAAATCGTTTTCTTTCCTTCCCTTTCTTCTTTTTTTTTTTTTCTTACCAAAGTTAGTTTTCTTGTGCAACGCAAAGTTTCCTTGTCGTCGTCAAATTATCAGAGCGAAAAAGTACGTAGCTACTTATATTAATGATCCCTCTTCTTTCTATGTAAAAATATATATCTGCGTATATTTTTATATTATCATAACGATCGGAAAGATTGAAAAGTATTTTAAAAAGATGTAGCAGAAATAAATAGCTTAAAAAAAGATCATGATATATATATAGATATATACGTAGTAAGTAAGTAAGTAAGTATATACCTACAAGTGGTGTTCATTTGTTAGGGAAATATTGGAAGCAGGAAACTGAAGTGGAATAGGGACACTTCCTTGTTTAGCGGAAAGCCGCAATACCGGATCTCGTATTGGGTCGTATCGGGTCGTAGATGGGGTCGCAATATTTGGCAGCCGATGAAGTGGTTATACCCGTAGACAGGAAACGATTCAAACTACTGCAAAGGGTTGAAATACACGGTACAATGCATTTGACGCTTTGCTCTCTGTTTATCCAACCCTTCCTTCCTATTTCATCATTTGCCTTCTCTTTCTATCTATCTATCTCTCTCTCTCTCTCTTCTTTCGTCTGTCACGTTCTTCGCAAACAGATTTAGTACCACCAGCTACCTAATTTATCCTCCAACGGTTCTTCTTCGCTCCATTTTAGGCTCCCTTTGCACATTAAACAAGTTTCTACCTCTTTGTACCACTTAAATAAGTGACAGGGAAAGGACTAGTCAGCAAGAAACTGACAACAATGATACACGATTAAAGAGCCTTGGGAGAACTTTCTCTAGGATCTAACAGGACACTTTCATTCTGATCTGTTAAATCAAGTAAAGATGTAAAATCATCTTTTAGGTGTATTTTTAGTTGGAATTCTTATCATTGCATAAAAATTCTTTACAAACTTTTGATTCTTTTCTTTTTTTTTCTAAATGAACGAGAGGATAGATTTTTCAAGAATCTAACAAAACTTTCCTCGTGATTTATTAATTTCGAAATAGATATTAATCTTGTTGGTTTTAGTATGAATCGTTGACCAATCGACATTATTATTTCCACAAAAGTTCCTTACAAGTTCCCACCCATTAACGAATAGAAATATCGATTTTTTTTAGATTCTTCCGACAGAAGGACTCATCTTTGGGAATCGACACCAATCGACATTCCTGTTCTTATTCGGTAGGAAGCAATGCTCATTTAAATGAGACTGTGGGAGGTTAAATTTTGCCTCGATTAAGTCTCAAAAATTCAAGCGCACGAACCCCTCCCCTGATGACCCTTCAACCCCTACTGTCCTCGTACAACCCGGTAAAAAGGGGTAAAAGGGGTTGTACGGCTAGCAATTTGAATATTTATAAGGAGGAAAGGAGGAGGCCTTGTAAAATTTCCAAGTAGGTTTACAGATATCGCCGATTCAAACGGCTTTGAATACATTAATGGAATTCGTGGAGACACTCCGCGATTTGACGCACTCTTTTTCTCTCTCTCTTTTTCATTTTCTCATTAGGTTTCCACATGAACGATTCCGGTCCCGGAAGAGAAATTTTCTCGAACAAACCTCTAACATATACCCAACCTTCTTTGCTTTTTAAGTAACCTTCAGTTTCAGGATCCTCCCGAGACGATCATTTTAAAGAATAAATTTAACAATCGAATATTACTTGGAATATCTTAAAAGAGAAAGAGAAAAGAATTTGGAGTAGAAGAAAATTTATGATCAAATCAATGTCGTTTTTAGGTAACGTAATCGAATCTGGTTATCGTTCGTTAAGTTACTTTTTTGAGAGGAAAAATTAAAGTATTGTAAAGTATAAGTAAAGTAAATATATCACGTAAATATATATGGAAATATATATGGAAAAAGTATGTTCAATCAAATCAAACGTGTGTTAGATGCATATCGCATTATGCATTTCCGATATGTACCAAGAGAGATAGAAGAATAGAGAAATGATAGAAAGGAAGATAGCATACGTGTAGATGAGAAAAAAGAAAGAGACAGATGCATGAGAATTGGATTGGTGGATAGGTATACGTGCATACGTATAAATCCCTACGTAGGTAGGGAGGTAGGTAGGTGGATAGATAAACAGGTAGATATACAGTTAGGGTGTATATATGAAAAAAGAAAGAAAGAAAGATATAAAAAAAAACTAATACAAACAAACAAACAAACAAACAGCTTTTTCGCCGTTTGATTATCGATCAGTTAAAATCTCCAATTGATATCGAGATTGCCTTAATTGCGTGTATTTGCTCGCGAAAATAAATCGCAGAGAGTACCACACGCACACGCACGCACGCACACGCAAAAATTGTATTGCGCAACTGCGTAACAGACGTATCCCTGGCAAGAGAGAGAGAGAGAGAGAGAGAGAGAGAGAGGCCACGGAACAAATAGGAGATGAGTCGACGTCGGGTGAGCCGCTAATTATTCGTGGAAATTCATGAATTCCGCCGTTCGATTCCGCCTCGCGTTCAATTGCAAGCTAGAGAGGTGGAGGAGGGTAGGAAGAGGAGGGGAGGGTGGAGTTAGTTCATTTGTTCGTTCATTCGTTCGTTCGTTCGTTCGTTCGTGTCGTTCGTTCCGTTCGTTCCGTTCCGTTCCGTTTCGTTCATTCGTTCGTTCGTTCGTTCACTCGCTAACTCGTAGGCAGATTGGGGGTGGTAAGGGTGTAGGGAGGAGGTTGATCGTAGGGTGGTTGGATGTGGACTGGAGTTGGAGGTCCCAGATTATTCCCAATTTTCTGACTTTAACATGCTTCGCTTCGGCCGGGATTTTTATTCCAAATTATTTTCATATTTCCCTGCTGCCGCACCCGCTCGGGTATTAATCAAACGTTAAAAGCCACTCTCTACCACCGATGTACTACCTTCACCACCTCCACCATCACCGCCAAACTTGCTCACACCATTCCCTTCCCCCCCTCTCTCTCTCTCGACACACTCCGTGTATGTGTGCGTATGTGCGTACGTGTATCTCTTTTTCTCTTTCTCCCATTCCTACTTTTTGAACCGGTTTAAATCATAAGCCGAAACATACGCCTCCCCCCTCCACCCTTCCCGGCCCCGACAACCCCCATATCGACTCTACTATACTTTCTTTCACCGTGTTTGTCTATCTCTCTTTTACTCTCTTTCATATTCTCACACTTTTTCGTATTTATTAAAATCCTTTTTCGGTACCAGGCAGTTGGTCCATTTTTGGATTTCCTCGTTTTATCTGTCCTGTTGTTTAAAATGCATCGTCGTTGGGGTTAGCAGGCAACTAAACTTCAACGGAATTCATTTATACCTCGAATTTTTGTTGTTGTTGTTTGTTTTTTAACAGATTGGATTACCAATTTATAAAGGTATTATATAAGCTTTGCGATTGGTTCGTATAACAATTTATGAAGGATTAAAGATTTGCTTAGATATTGTTTCTTTGTTTAATTATTAATTATTCATTTATAATATCTAAATACAGGATCTACTCATTTCCATAATTGATTATTTTCTCTTTTATAATTTTTTGGTTTACTTTTATTTAATGTTTAGTCGTTCGATTTTGGCCATTCATCCCTTTCTCTCTCTCTTTTTCTCTTATCGGATTAGGCATCGGGTAACTGATTGTAAATACGATGTTGGTAAGACGCGGAAAAGGGGAATTGAAGTTTGCCAAGGTTGTAAGAGGAGTCGCACTGGTAAATATCTTTCTCTTCCCATTTCGGCTACACTCTACCTCATGTCTCTTCAATCTCTCTCTCTCTCTCTCTTTTTCTCCTTCTCTCTTTTTTTTTTCCTTTTCCAGTCTCCTGCCCTAATCTCGTAGAGAGTCAGTCGTCACAAACTGTTTCGTACGTTTCGCTTCGATGAATCGAACATTTGGCCCGGAATCTCTCAGAGTCGGTCCTACTCGCTGATTTGAGAAGAGAGAAAGACGCGCATGAATCAAATTAATTCTAATTTTCTTCTTTCCTTATTTTTTTCTTTTCACTGTCCGATAATTTTTCAGGTCGTCGTATATAAATCGAAACGAAAATACGTCAACCCTAATTTACTAATATCCTAAAGTTTTCTCGATTAATTCAGATTTATTTAACGGATTTTGATCTAACGTCGCGTTACGAATTAATTTATAATTTGTACGTTTAAATAAATCAATGCAAACAAACGTAACAATAGTGTGATTGGTGTCAAATTAATGTATAAATTTAATTCAAATATCGTATAGAAGATCTTGATACTTTTTAACGTCAATATTCTTGCGAGTTACGTCATAAAAGCTTTCTTTTTGTATTCTAAGTTAATCATAAATATGAAAAACTTGATCTCATAGAATCTATACTATTAATAATTAGAAAATATATAAAATAAATATATAAATTAGTGTTGCATTAAACAAGTTAATTTCATGCCACCAATATTAATTGATAATTTAGTCATTTAAATAGAACAAAATGACAATAATTCAATCTATTATAAGCTATGCATATATAATTAATGAAAAATTTTCATGTAAATTCATTTCCAAATATCCTATTGAATATCTTAGTCCTTTAACAAAATAATATCCTCAAGTGTATACCCACATATACTATCGCATTCTCTCTCTCTCTCTTTTTTTCTATTTTTCCCTTTCTCTTTGAGGTAAGAGGATTATGTCAAAAAAAGAATTAAAAATGTCAAGTTGAAAAGTGGTGCTTTGCGTAGTCGAGGGTAGGAGCATATTGAAAGGACCATAAAGAAGGAGGCTAGTGCTAAAGGAGAAGGAGAAGAAGGAGGAGTAGGAGGGTAAGGAGGAACAAGAGGAGGAGAAGGATCCCTCAGGCGGTTGGTGGATACACCAACGTGGAAAGAGGGATCGTCCTCTGCTTCTGGTTGAAAGGGCAAGACGGTGCTCGGAGGGCTAGTAAGAAAAGTAAGAGGAGTCGAGAAGGGAAAGGGAGTTCCTCTCTCTCACTCTCTTTTTTTTATCTTACTTCAAGCACGATCTCTTCATTTTCTTTGCTACTCTTCTTTGCCGATTCTTTTTCTCTCTCTGTCTTTCTTTCACCAATGCAGCATAACTCGTAAAAAGTATAAAGAGAGAGAGAGTAAGAGTGGGGTAGGGTGGGGGAAGGATGGTAGAGGGCAGAAGAAAAAGAATCTCTCGTACAAGTCAGTTTGCCTTTTACATTACATTTATTTTACTTCATTTTTCGCAGGAATAAATGTCTTCGAGGCTTTGCCAGTCGGTTAAGAAAATACTTTCATAATGCTTCGACTATCTCTTTCTTTCTTTCTTTCTTTATCTTACTTTACTCTCCGTCTGTCTGTCTATTTTCCCGTCTTCTTCTTCGTCCTTCGTCCTTCGTCCTTCGTCGTTTTCTTCTTCTTCTTCACGTTGCCCTTTTACTCTTCACCATCTAGTGTCCTTTGTCTTTATATTTCCTTCTTTTTCTTTTCTTTCTCGATTACCTTTAGAAGAACGTGTAAGATATAGAAGTTATGATTGTTTGTACGTGTGTGTCTGTGTGTGTATATATGTATATTATAGAATGTAGAAAAAAAAAAAAGGAAAACGAGATAGAAATACTACCCTCCTTTCCCCCTTCTTCCTTGTTTCCACATCGGCAAACTTTTTGACGTAACTTTAAATATTGTTTCTCTCCGTGCTTGCTTACCCGTTTACTACGAAGAAAAATATTTATTTAACATCCGCAGGATCATTATTAATTTTGTCTTTCCTTTCGTAATAATTCTCTCTTTCTATCTTTCTGTGTGTGTATGTGTTTTTTTTGTATATATTTCAAGGGTTGTTTCGCTAACATTTTAATAGCAAACGTTTAATTTTAAATCCAGATCTGTAAATTAGTAACATAAGATGATCCTAGTAATTTAGCCTGCGGTTAAAGCTTTCAACGATTATTAATCGACACGTAATTAAGAATATGATATCTCCCAGTAGACAGGGAAGTCTAGAAATTTCGGAAATAGTTGGTACTCTGGTACTATATCCATCGAAATGGAAGACCACCGTTAGACTTTACCTGACTCAACCGGCTTCCCTGGTAATTCGAGAGGAAGCTTTGGACGCCGATGAGAGTTGGCTGATTGCGTGCCACGAGGGAGAAACCAAACTATCTATCTCATTCTTTCTCCATTCTCTCTTTCTCTTTTCCTATATCTGTATATATCTATACATCTATATATATATATCCCTTTTCCTTGCTCCTTTCCCTTTAACTTTAACGAAGTTAACGATAAAATCGTTCGGCGAAACTGGTTATACCGTCCAATGGGATTCACGTGCAACGTATAATTTTTTTCTTTCTCTTGTATTTTTTCATTTTATATTTTATCACAAATGTTTGTACTCGTTAACTTGTTTCCGTGAACCATCATCGGGATACGTACGTTATTTGATGCATTGTTTTTTTTTTTTTTAATTTTTTTAAATAAAACTTTCGTCCATAGTTAAAAAGTTAACAAGTACTACTTCAATGTATTATAATGATATTTTTATTTATATATTCATCGAATAACTTATAGATCCATTTTGTGATGCAAGTTAGGAATCTAACGTCTAACGTTATTTTTTTTTCTTTTTAAATAATGATGATAAAAAATATATATAATAATATATCTTTAGAACTAAATTGTCCTAAAAAATCATAAAATAATTTAAAGTGTAGATTTGAATAACATTGATATCTTTTAAAAGTGTTATTAACGTTTAATAACACGTTGTTTAATAACGTTTAATAACATAAATTTAAATAAATAATATATTCGGAAAGATAAAAAAAAACGTTACGAAGGATTCGTTGCTATAAAATTATTATATATATTATAATAATAATAATAATATATGAAAAAAGTAAGAGAGAGAAAATCGATTTATTTCTATTAACGTCAGCGATGCAACGCAACGACAAAACGCATAGAGACGATGTGGAGAGTTAGTTGCTCTAGGTAGTACGTTCGTACCTACCAACGTGGATCTTCACAATAGAACGGGTTGAATCAAAGGAGGACATTATTCCCGGACACGTAGGAATACTCTGAATCCCACGTGCAATAGAATGCGGCCATTGTACCGAGCGTTACAGTCGGCGAGCGTTGATTCCTAATCGACGCACGGACGCGCATAGTGTTTCTCCCTTCGCACCTACCAACCTACCTACCTACCTACCTACCTACCTACCTACCTACCTACCTATCAACCTACCTACCTATCTACGTGCATGTACTATGCATCCTATGAACTTTTTATAACGTAAACGAAAAAATGAAATTTATAAAGAAAATGATTAGTCCTCCTTAACACTTTGATTGTCACGTTGGTCATTTATGACCATTTGAACTACTTAAATTGTAATTTAATTTATAACATTACAGTAGATTAAAATATATTTCAAAATAAAAATTCCACTATTGAACGATTAAAAATCGTTATTGAAACACCAAAAATAGATTAATTTCTACGATAATTTCGGCATAGCAGTCAAAGTATTAAGTATCAATAATAACACAAACCTTTGAATAAGGGTAGCACATGCTTTCTCATTAATTGGTACGATCGAACAAGCTAACGTTATTTCCTAGAACAAACATAGCGTAGAATTTTGACTTAATCATGGTAATACCATATATAAGCCCTGTGACGATACATATATATATATGTATGTACCAAGTCATTCTATATAGTAGATGTTATATACATATGTATATATATACTTGTAGATATCGTTTCTAGGATAATATTCATTCTGGTAGCTGTCCTAGTCCCAGTGACGAAGGATACGATCCTGACGTACCATACGTGCGAAAACGATATTTCACAGACAGTTTGATGAGCTTCGCACATTAAGCTGAGGATAAGTAATTATCGAACTGAACAGTGACCAGGCAACACCGTCGTAGTGTGTCGTAGTCGTCGTCGTTGGTTGGCCACTCCCTCCTGAGGTGTCCCTGTGCGTGTTACCGCATTAACCATCTCTATATAGACATCGTTCTCTCATCAAAGTTCAAACGTTGCATATCTCCGATACGTCATTGTAACCTCTCTGCACGGCTTAATTAACGAGGCTCGCTGGTGGCCCACCAAACCGAAATTAGTTTCCTTCGCTTGGCCCAACCTTCGATCACAAATATCATCTACCTTTCATTGGTCATCTTTCATATCTCCCCATTCACGTATTATTCTTATTCTTATTCGTAAACATTATTTTAAGTGTCATTTTTGATCATTGAATTTAATCTTTTGAATAAATCAACAATGGCCTATTTTACATTAAATCAATTAAAGTTCAAGCAACCTGAGTACTGTTTGTAAAAGGTGGATGGGTTATTCATTCGAAATAAAAATAAAAATAATACAAAAGGAAACGTGCGGTGTTGATTCCTAAGTTAAAAAGGAAAAAAAAACGTAACTGATCTCTTTGAAATTGTGGGATAGGTGTTTATAGTATAGTTTAATTATGGTATAATTTGTAATAGGATTAAATATATGAATTGTGGTGTTTCATTTTTACAGGATAATTTAATTATTAATCATTTCTCATATCTTGTTATTTTATATTGTAGTTTTATTAACGAATTTTTTTAATTAATTAATAACACGAGCGGAAAATTGTACACGTGTTACAACACACGATCTAAACGACAACTTTTCATAAAGCGGAAGGAATAATGAAAATTCCGTTGATAATTCATAATGTTATTAACTTATATTTTTTATTAAAAAATATATTTAACATATTTATATATATATAATTTATTTCTTATATATTTTATATAAGAAAAATAATATAATTAATATTACTAACGATAAAACGTAATAATAGTAAAAGAGTGTCAAAAGGGCATAGTGAATAATTTTCAACAATTTTTTTACGTATGTTTCAGATTTACGAGTTATTCTGGTGTATTATCTACAAAGCAACGAAACAATCAACACACTGGTGATATGGGTGAGATAATGAAATTTTCCATTTGTATATTCTCCGATCGTGAAAGATATCGCAATCATATCTGTTCGTATTTATTTACACAAAACGAGATTTTAATAATCTCGAAATTGCGTAGGAACGTTGGTTATATAATCATCGACCGTGTATGAAAATAAACGTGTGATAAATGGAGATAAATAGATAAATAATAGATCTAGAGAGAAAAAGAGAGAAAACTTTTCTCAATATTTTGTACACGAACTATGTTTCACATAGGTGTTAGATTCGTTTAAAGGCAGAAAAAGAATCTCATTTTATGTATCATATTTATATTAATCCCTAACCAGTTAGAAAAGTGTATTAATTATTTTACAAAGTATACATATTATAGGATTCAACAAAAGTATCACTAATAATTGAAAAAAGAAAGTTTAGAAAACTACTGTACTAATATAAAATAAATATTGTTCTACCATTCGTGTCACATAATTACCAACTACATATATTCATACTGTTAATGATATATCAATCCATCTATACATTTATCTATTTATCTATTTATCTTGGAGTCTTATTTTTTAACGAATTTCTCAACCCATCCAGTCTAAGGGTATTAAAAAGGACCAATGAAAGAATCTTTGCTTTATGAGTAAGAAATCAGCTTCCTTTCCTCTTTCCACATCTTCTCTTTCTCTCTCTTCCTCTCTTTCTTTCCCATTTCTTTTTTCATTCTTACTCCTTCCAACCCCGTAAGCTTATATTCTTAATTAATAACCCGATTGCGCGTCTCTACAACGATACATAGAGGGTATTCAGTGGTAGTATTTTTTACTTCCTTTACCTTCTACGTTCTTTTCTTTTTTCGTTAAGGAAAATCTTCGAGCCAAGGTTCGAATTCCTTCCTGCTTGAAGAAGATCCTTCTCCATGGTAGAATGAAGGAAGAGTGGTTAGCTAGCTAGCTAGCTAGCAACCTCGTCGATGCTATTCACAAGGAGACGGGGCTTCCGTGAAGTCGAAAAATAAATGAGTGTAAAGATAAGGCAGGTCTTCTTCTTCTTCTTCTTCTCCTCCTTCTCCTCTTTTTCCACCCCCTATACCCCCAGATATTTCATACTTTTTTGGGGATGTTCTTATCTTATCTTATCTTTCTTTTTTTTATTCCAGTCTAACAATTATTACACCAATCTTCTGTGTTACCGAATCACGTTGAAGTGTCTTTACTTAATTATTTTTATAATATATTTCAATAGGGTGACAATTTTAAAAATACATCCAACGATGCAGTATAATACGATCGAAACAAATAAATATTTGAATTTTTTTTTATATACATATTCCTTTTTTCTTAACGCAAATTAAATCATAATTAATGTTGCTAGAAGGATGGTGTATGTTATCGAATTACGGAAAATCATTTCTAGAATAACAAAGAGAAGTAAATGTTCTAAAAAAAGAAAAAAGAATGTCGCATATTAGATTATTAAATGCACTCATGAAACAAAGATGAGTTATTATATATTAAGAAGAAATAAGAAAAGATAGAAAGAAATGCGTTCGATAAAAAGAGAAAAGGGAAGAAAATATATTAGATATATATCCATATATGATACTCGTTAGAAAATTTCTAATATCAATTAACAAAACACAATTATCGTGTAATTATCAAACAAGGAGGAAGAAAGGTCCATTGGCCATTGTGCCTCTCTTGGAGAAACTGGCTCCATTTCGAGTCAGTTCCGTTCCGTTCTTTTCCGGTTGAACTTTGATAACATTTTCTCTCTTTTTCTTGCTGTCTCTTTCTCTCTTGCGAGTCACGGTACAAAAGCAGACAGGTTCCTTTTTTCCTCGCTTTCGTAATTGCTGGCCATCGTGTTTATATGTGTATGTGTGGTGCATACACGTATGTATGTATATACTACTGGCATGCGTGTGTCCTACCATCGGCGCACTTTGGACCGCGATATAGACGGAAAATTCAATATCGTATACCACATACCCCCTTCTCCAACTCTTCCTCGTCCTCTTATTCCTCTTACCCCTCTAAAGGTTCAGACCCTTTGTATCGAGCGCGTCGCGGCTTCTCCAACAAGCGAACTTCCGATATTGCAGAAAGCGTCCTTAATTTGGCTTTCCGTTGTTACACCAGAGCGATGTGCAAGTTAGCTCCTAATTTTCATACGTTTCCTTTCTTTATTTTTTTTTCAAATAAAATTTAACTACCTCGAAAAAGAATAGTCGAAAAGAAACTGTCTGACCGTAGTTCTTGAAAATTACTTAAAAACTAACGAAAATTAAAAATATTGCTAATAAATAAATATAATAAATATACAATACTATAAATATGTATTTACGTATAAATTAACCAACTTACACACATATGTTCGATAAATGTTCAACAATATTTACCACGTAAACCGAGAAGATATTAAAAAATAAATATTCAATCACAATCCTCGTACTTTGATCGATAAATGGGCAAGATGATACAAGAAGAATATTAAAAGGAAACAAATTAATAATAAAAAATACGGTCATGCCTGGGAAATGGATGGGAACAAAAATATATTTTATACCGGGTAGGTAGAAAGTTAGGAAGGAAGGAAGGAAGGAAGGAAACTTCGCTTGCCATTATATTCATCATTCGCGGTTCTTCATCCGGTATTCTTATTATCGCGATATACAATCCTTGGCTGTGAGACGGAAGGGAGGGGGGGGACAGGAGGGGACTATTGCGTAAGCAGCTTGATCTGTCGGGGAGATCTTCTGAAATCGAAGACGATTGTAACTATAAAGGATGATGCTAGCTAGCTAGCTAGCTTCGGGGCGTGCTTTTCTCGGTACTCGCTTTATTACAAATCCCCTTTCCTTCCAACCTCCTCTTTCCCTCACCTCTTTCCGCCCATCTATTTATTTCTTTCTTTCCTTCTTTCTCTTTCTTTCTTTCTTGCATTTTCGCTCGATACGGGGACACAGCGAGCACATCCTTCTCATTCCCCACCCCCCCCCCCCTTCATTCGCTCCTCTCTCCTCCCCATTCACCCTCACTCTCTTTTCTACTTTTACCCTCTGAAATCTTCATCTTTCTCTTTCTTTCTTTTATTCAGCGTTGTATTTCAAATCGATAGATACTTTTATGCAATCACGTCTTTCTAACGTAACACCGTCTCCGACGACGCCTTCCGAATCCTTCACCCCCCCTTCCCCCTTCCCCCCTAACTCCCTCTCCCACTTTCACCCTGTCTTCTTCCTCTATCTTTCTCGTTTCTTGTTTTTCTTTTTTTTTTTTTCCCCAACTCTCTCATCCCCTCCCACGCAATCATCTTCGTGTCTCCTGTTTATTCGTTCGTCGTTACTTTCACCTCATCCTCCCCCATTTCTTTCTTTCTTTGTTTCTTTCTTACTTTCTTTGCTATCTAAAAAGTAACCCCTGCTGTTTGTTGCCGCTGTTGATGTTCCCTACTATTTGGCAGAACATAACTCAACGCTAGGATAGTATGACACTCAAGAAACAGTTAGCTCGTGTTACACAAACGCATAGGATTCTTTTTCCCCTTTTCGTTTTCTTCTTCTTTTTCTTCTTCTTTTTCTTCTTCTTTCATTTTTTTTTTCTTTCACCTCGTCGAACTGGGTGGTCGTTTTCTTTTCTGGATTCGCTAGAATATACTATCGTTTTCATTAGTACTTTATTTTACAATAGCAAATGAGAAGAGAGACTTTCTCGTAATCGGTACAAGCTTCCTTTTTAATATTCGCTTTTTTCTATTTTTTAATTTGAAATAAATTCATTGTATTTAGAGAATAATGTAAATAACGATGTTAGGGGTTCTGTGAGACGTCACTCGTTTCGAAAGAATCAATTTAAAAGGTGAGGTAGTACGATTCGAAAAGAAAGAAAGGGAAGTTTCACGAAAAGGTGTGGTAATTGTCACGCGTAAAATTCTAAAAGACCTTCGTAGGAGGCCGTGTTTCTTACTTCCTTTTTTTTTCTCCCTTTTCCCTAACCACCCTCCTCTTCTCCTCGCCCCCTCATCCTCCAAGAAAGAGAATGAAACTTTACGATGAACGAAGCACCCTGGAATTTCGATATAATCCGAGACAAACCTTGGACGATCTTTTCGTTCGGATAAACGAGCCAAGGGATAACGAAGGAAAACTACCGTTCCTCCTCCTCCTCCTTCTTTTCCTTTTACTTTTTCTTTTTTTTTATTACTCTTTTCCGACGAATTCAAAAGTTGGATCTTATTAAGAGGAGAAAAAATATATTGCATTGGTCTCGCTCGTAATATTTTATAAATTATACATCGAAGATTGCTGACAACTATGAATCTTTTTATCATCTAAAAGTATAAATCTTACCATGAATCTTATCAATATTCTAGATGACACTTATAACTATTTTTTTATTATTTAATAACAATTATTACTGCGGTAATCTAGAAGATCTAAGGAAAGAAGAAATAATCCAAGATTGATAGAACAAAAATGAAAAGAAAAAAAACAAATGATAAAGAAGAAGAAGAAGAAAGTGGTTGGTGAGAAAGTGAAAGAAAGAGAGAGAGAGAGATGGAAAGAAAAAAAAAAGAGAAGAAAAAAGAAAAGGGGTGAGTTAGGTGTTACGAGGATTTACGAGCGGTCCTATTTCATGTGCCTAACCAGCCGTGGGGACGTTCCAGCCATGGCAAGGGGAAATGCAACGAAGGGGAAAATACCTTCTTCACCGGTAGTGGTGGTAGTGTGTTGCTGGTAGGAAAAAGGGAAGAGAAAAGGGGGGTTACGGTAAAACAATGAGTGGGATGGGAGAAAACGTGAAGTCTAGGGGTTCTCTCTATGGTGAGTGAGTGGGGATGGGGGATTGGAGGGATGAGGGGATTGAAGGGAAAACTCGCGCGAGTTGGTGCTATCGTATATAAACGAGCGGTGCAATAGTTTTCAGCTACCAGTAGTCATTTGTAACTCGAAGCTCGCCGAGGTTGGCTTTATTGCGGCCATAAAGATCTCGGCTTCTTCTCGGCTTCTCTTCGGCTTCTCTTCGGCTCTCGGCAGCTAGCGTGTGGCTTTTGCGGTTACGTTGTTGGTGAACGCGCGCCTCGGCCTTTAGGGTAGTTAGCCGAGTGCGGAATATGCTTTCCCCTCTTCCACCTCCACCTCTTCCTCCTCTTCCTCATCTTCCTCCTACTTCTTCATCTTTTTCCTTCCTTGTTGGTTTTTCTTTTCTACCATCGTTTTCTCTTCCTTTTTGCCTTTCGTTACTTCTTCTTGGTGGTCTTCCTCTATTTCTTTACCCCGAGCGAGCGAGCCGCGATTTATGCAAATTAACTCCTACGGCCGGCATTTATTGTCGTGAAATATTAGTTAGATGAAAAAAATGTAGTTTTTAATGTTCGAATAAAGTTTTGAATATATTTTTTAAAATTCCATGGGGTAGAGAAAGAGATTGGGATGTTTGGGAAATATACTTTGACGGTGGTTTTCTTTTTTTGTTAGAGGTAATATCAATGAATGAAATGAATAACATTTTTCTAATCATAGTTAATTCTAATGACTAAGTTTATCGATTTGGTTCTATATATGTATATTATGGTGTATATAGATATAGATATCTTATGTATCGATATTCGATTAATCAATGAGCAGCATGTGATTTCTTATTCGACACGAGATATCGCGAGTATAGACGTACGTGTGTATATTCTCAGTGATGTTCATCGATAGTATCAGAATTTAGGGGTAGGTGCTCTAATATACACCGAGTAACGGGAATGCATTAGTCATCGATTGCTGGTATTACGAGGAAGTACTTACGCATAGAGCTCGTAGTTCACTTTGCGCGTTATGCTTGACGAGTTAGCTAGACGTTATCCACTTGGGAATAGACAAAGACAAAGAGAGGGAGAGAGAGAGAGAGAGAGACTATTTCAATTTAACAAGCATATACAATATATATATATATTTACTATTATGTACACTGAATGAGTTAATCAATTATGTTCTCATTATCTTCATCTTTGTTATTATTAATATTAATATTATTAATATTATTTTTTCTATTATTTCTTTTATAGAATAGGGTTGGGTTAGTATTCGTATTGGGTTAGTTGTGTTATTAATTGAAGATTACAAAAATTTATACATAAATTACAATTGATATAAGTTTGGCGGAAAATTTTCTTACAAGTTGAATCAAGTTAAATAAAATAATAATACATATTCTAAAGAAAGATTGCTACTTTTTCATTATTATTATTATTATTATTAATAAATGTAATATTAAACGGGATGAAAATTCGTGTTATCTTTCGTACGGTTGAATATTCATTATTTCTTTGAAATAAAATCTTGTAAGTATTTATTTATTCGAATAATAAATAAAAAAAAACAAAACAAAGCAAAAAGATATTAAAATAAGAAATATCGTGAAGGAAGGTTAAATTAAATACTTACAAATAATATTAAAAGATATATAAAAGAAGAGAGAGAAAGACAGAAAGAGAAAGATAAGAAGTCTTCACAATAAAAATTATTATTTTTCTTCAACGTTATCGAGATAAAATTGAAGTGTTTCTTATTCTTATTTTTATTTATTAATTATTTTTTTTTTCCCCCGATCGACTTATTACGCTTTTAAGAGATAGACGACGATTTTATTCTGTACAATGCAAATAAAATAATACTCCTTTCATATTTTTAATAATAAAAATAATAATTAAATAAGATAAAGGTTAAAGAAAGAAAAAAAAGAAAGAGGTGTGGTGGGGAGGGGGGATAGGAAAGATATTGTAACGCAGAAAATTTTCGTCAAAAGGAATTAGCTCGCGTAGCGTTTCTTATCGTTCGACCATTCTGCATAATAATGGAATACGTTTTATTAGTTTGTTTGGTAGCCGAATACATTTGGAGAATTTTATCCTACGAAGAAGTGCGCCGATGAAATAGCTTATTAACAAAGTTAAATTGAGCAAAGTTTCTGGCTCTGATTACCTATGCCTCCTCCTTCACCTTCTATTCCTTTTCCACCTCTTCCACCATTCCCCACTTTCTTCTCTTCCTTCTCTTTCTTCTTCTTCTTCTTCTTCTTCATCTTCATCTTCATCTTCTTCTTCTTCCTCACTCTTTCTGTTTCGTAAACCCCGAGTCTTTCTCTTCCTCCTCACCTCTCTTACTTACTCTACTACTCCCAGTTTAGTTTTCCACGCTGACAATTTTACTTTCACGCCGGTGTCCTACGAAACTAATTTTCATTTCCACCAACGTTTCCCCATTTCCATCCTACCCTCCTTTCTCCCTTCCTCACCTCACCTCAACCCCCCCCCCCCCCCGATGCAATTTTTAATCAAACTCCATGGAGACATATTTAATCGTTCTATATCATGGTTTCTTCATCAAAATCTCAGATACGTATTATATTGTTATTTACTTTGATCAAATTCCTTGATTGCATACGAAATTTTATCCTACGTTCCAATTTTTTGCGAATGAACATTAATAGATTAAATTTATGAGATAGTAGGCAAATTTTTTTTTATTCAACCGTGTATGGATATTTATATTTTGTTATTTTATTAAGAGTATAATTTGTTTATATCATATTTTATTAAAAAATATAACTCTCAACAACCTTTTTTCCCCTGTGGATAGGGGAAGTGAATGATAGTAGAATATATCCACAGTATCCTCTGCTTGTCGTAAAAAGCGACTAATAGGGGCTGGAAATAGAATTAATTATACCATCTTATCGGATAGCTCAGGTCATAGAGTACTCGTATGAAAATTTATTATAAAAAAATATTATTTAAATTTTAATATATATATTTAAAAAAAAAAAACATTTTCTTAAATAACTTTTGCTTTTGGCAAAAACTATTCAACGCACGATATGAAAATAAATAAAAGTAAAATAAAACGGAAAGAGTGAAAGAATGAAAGAAAGGTTGAATTTATCAAGAGATGGTTTATCATAGCAAAACCCAGAACATACCACGAGATCTTGTCACGGAACAGAAACCTTTAGGAAGTTTCTAACGGTGCTCGACTCATGCAACCTGTTGCCTCCCAAACTCTCTCTCTCTCTCTTCTCTCTCTCACATACACATTTTCTCTCTCTCTCTCTCTTCCTCGCATGCACACATAGGATACGCACACGTGTTCACGTCAGTGCATCAGAGACGAATGTCCACGATGCCGAGTGTTTGCAAAGCGTAAAATAACATTCGTTTCTCGCGTAAAATTGCTCGCCGCGTTTGTTCGAGAATTACAGTACGCGTTTCGAAGCTTTGATCGTACCAACGTAACCAACCACCATAACTCTTTATATCTTTTTTATCTTTTTTATCTTTCTATCTGTCAAACTGACTAACTGACTGACTGACTTACTAACTAACTAACTAACTCAATTCTTTCATTTTGCCCATTACCATTTCGCGTATTACGAACGTTCACGGTCACTTCGTTATACTCGAAATAAAATTCTTATTTTAAATGCCGTTTTATATGGTGTCTCTTTAAAACTCTTTTATATCCTCACGTTTATAATTATTTTTAACCTCCTCCAGTCCAAGAGAAAAAAAAAGAAAACGTAGTGAGAGGAAATAAATCATTTAATAAACATAATAGAACAAAAATGAAAAAAGCAGTTAAGAAGAAAACAAAATCTTGAATAGAAAATTTATTCGCTAATTTAAAAAATAATCTTCGGTGAAACAAACATTCTTGTTTCTTGTTTTCGATAAATCCATCGCGTAATGAAGTTTCACAAATGTGTTTTCTCATTCTAGAATTATTGTTATCTTGTTTCTCTATTTGTAATAATATAAGCATGATATATCTTCTGATAAGAAAGATTATATTTTTATCTCGTAAGATAACATTTTGCAAGTAATCGTATCAATATTATCGATTTTGTTATCTCGTATCTATTTATCTCCATAAGTATCGAATATAGTTTCTTCTTATTTTTTTGTTATATTTTTTATTTGTTTTTTATTTCAAGATACGAAGAATAATCTCCCACAATGTTACAGTAAATTTAATAAAAATTAATCTAATAATAAGGAAAGATATATAATCATGCGTTTAAGTATCTGACCAAACAAAAATATTCTAATATTTCAGTTCGGTAAATATTCGAACCACTCATGTGTGTTTATACTTGTATGCACGTGAAAACATATATGTATGGGTATTAGTGTATACCTAAAGATGTTTCGTGTACTTTACAAATAGCAGGAAGATTAAGATCGACAGAACCCTAGTGAAATTCACGCCTTCTCTTTCTCAGGGAATTCTAATCGCGATTAGAGTAAGAAAGTAAATAAGTAACTTACACATTATTTCGTTTATACTACATATCCAACTGATTGTAATCAAATATCCAACTATTTGAAATTTAACTCGTAAAAGAAATAAGCAATTTTATCGATTATGAATATCAAATAAAAACTCTTTCCTTTTTTCTTTGTTCATTCTTTTAATAGAATTAAACCAATCGTTTTTATTTACATTTCATAGACACGTTAGCAATTAAAGAAATTAAAAGATATATGTATGTTCAATCAGCAATACTTCAATCAATACTTGCTAATAAATCCGAATTACATTCCTCCGTAGAGCCAATTTTTTTAATAAGAGAAAAATAAAAAATTACGTTAAACTAAAGTATACTTTTTGTTAATTCCTTTTTTTATTCCTTGTATATATTATTTAATAAAAATTACGATCATCTCATATTTGAATAAGATTTAAAAATAGAAAAGGCAAAAGATACGGGAAGAGAGAAAATAAATCCAACATCATCAATGTTTTATTTCAAAAACACTGTTTTGGGATGAAATTTTCAACATAACTTTCCTTCGTACAAGTATAGAAGAAGTAAGATTCGCGAGATATAAAAGAGAATTATGGGCAAAGGAGCAGGTGTTGTTGTTGTCCTTGTTCGCTCTGGCACTTTTGACAATGCGATCATTTTTCAGTGATACCGGGCACAAGGATAGTACAGTCTTTCTTCTCTTTCTTATACTTTCTCCCCTTTTCTTTCTCTTTCTATCTGATATCAAAAAGGAAGAATAGAGTGAAACAGAGACGAGGGGGATGTATAAGAGAAAGGAGGACGACGAAGACGACGACGAATCGCACGTGTCTTGAAAAAAAAAAAAGAAGATATTTTTTATCCTGTGACAAAGCCAGTCTCTCACGTATAAATTTATAACTATATAGGAATACTTTCTTTCACATCTAGTGACAAATTATTGAACATTATTTCAATCGGGTAAAACACAATTTTAAGATTCTAGTCATATTTTCACTTCGAAATTTTCTATTCGATTCTAAAAATTAAAACTTTTCTTTTTATTGTTAAATATATATTTTTCTCTTTACATTTATAACTATGACAATAATTTCGTTCGTCAAATGAAAAATCATAGAACATTATTTCAATCGCATTTTTGTGATTTTACTCATATTTCCATAGAAAGTTAATTTTCTATTCGAAATCTTGTTATTCGATTGAAAAATCGAAACCGTAGAAAAATGTTCTCTTTTTCTTCTTTTTATTATCCCTGTTCTTATGAAAAAAAAAAAGAAAAGAAATTACGAGAGATCGTTGAAGATTCTAATTAAAATTCAATTCTCTGGATAAAAAAAAAAAAACAGAAATTTCACGATATTATTACAACGTGGCCAAATTTCGAAAACTACGTTATGATATAATAACGTTAGCGATGGCTGCTGCTTTTCAAGCTGGTATTGTCTCCCCTCCATTCCACTTCAGATACGTACGTATGTATGTATGTATTTATATATGTATGTATGTATGTATGCACGTAGATAAGTATGTACGTTAAGGTACATATGTATGGGAGAGAGTTTGAAAGATAAACAAGCGATGTTCAAGCATAGTAACTCTCTCCCAACAAGAGCAACACCAAGCACACGCCATTTATGATTCTGTAAGGGTACGCTTTAATTACCATCGTCGAAAATCTCTACGAGGCCTCGTACCGTGTTAAAGCCATATTCTCGATGACGCGAGAAGATAGTCAAGTAACAAGCCGATGAATTTTCCTTTGATAAAAGTACGCTCTAGCCTTGGTGTGAACCTGTTCTCCCATTAAAGCTCGATATAAACGTTAACAACGTTCATCATTTTCCATTATTAATAATAATAATAATAATCATAATAATAATAATTAATATTTAGCAACAAGTACTGAGAGAGATTATCTTTCTAATTTGTTATTATATTTTATACTTGTTATCTTAAAATATATTTTTATTTCTTATATACACATTTAACGATATCTCGTGTAATTAATTTTAAGTTAGATGTGTTAGATTATTTTGCAAATAAGTTATATTACTTTTATGGTAATTTGTTTTTATTTTTTTTTCAGATCTAATAAAAACTAAATCTAGTTTATGTAATTATAAACCAAGAAATTTGTTCCAGTAAAAGTAATTGATTTTTATATTTACATTACATGTATTTTTATTTTTATATATATTTTATTTAAATAACTTTTGAAGATGTATTTGCAATTGAGAAGTGTACCCAAAGATGCACAAATCATAATAATAATAATAATTAAAATTATCTTCAAGAGAGAACGAAACCTCTGTAAATTTATTTAACTGATATTTCATCCTATTCATATTTTAACATCTCTTCGTGAACTTTCAAATTCAAACATTTCTATCGTTTATCATGAAAATTAAAGAAAAAGTACGAGAGGGGAGTAAGTGGAAAATGTAAGAAAAGAAAATAAGCGATGAAAGATGAAATTGGTAAGGCTGCTTCTTATTTTCATATCGCAAAAATGATCGATAATGAAAGACAAGTAATAAGAAGTAGAAGTCGTGGGAGGAGAGCAACAATAATAATAATAAAAAAATAATAGTGTATTACCGAAGGAATATTTCTTTAGACAGAGAAAAGAGAGAAGTAAAAATAAGATGGAGGATAAAGAAAAAGGAAAAAGAAAACAAAAAATTACTAAAGTCTCTATTCGGCTTCTTCTTCTTCTTCTTCTTCTTCTTCGCATGAACACTCAACAAAGCTTGCCCACACCGTTAACAATGCAAATGGTATCCAATGCAACACAAATACACACACAGACACAGACACAGACACATAGATACATACATGTAACAAAGCCAACGAAATAATGCACGCACGGCAACCGTGTAAACAAAATACAGAAAAATTGCTCAATTTCGTAGCAGGGAATTGCTTACCTTCTTTCATGATATTTTTTTTTTCCATTTCTTTCTTTCTTTCTTTCTTTCCTTCTTACTTTCTTGAAGAAGAACGAGAGAGAAAAAAAGGGGAAGGAAAGGGAGACACACAGTAGGAATGCATTTTAATAATTTATTCCTTTTATTCTGGATGCGACGAAATCTGTTACTCTCGTACGTACGGATGGTGCAGTCAAATACGACGGTACACTCTATTACGATATGAATACCAACAACTAGTATTATTTATATTAATTCGTAATGAATCGTTAAATACTTCATTGGTTCGAATAAATTGGGTACTTTGTTTAAGTTATACGAATGAACGAATAAATCATAACAACATCGACATTATATCTCGTGGATGTTTTATACATCTTCTACATTATTTCAATTATAATATTTACAATTAAAATAGATTTTTAATATTTATATTCGTATCATAATTAAGTTGTTATTTTCTTTCTTTCATACGAAAAATACATATAAATATAATATATAAAAATATAATAATATATATATATAGTTTATAGAAACATATTTATATTATTAGTATAATAAAATGTTCAATATATTTCAATTAAACGTGGTTGAATAAGCACGTTGGTTGGTTGGTTCATCGTAGGGTTAAATTCGATCGATTTATCGAACTGTTTATTGCACCCTCGTCATTTAATCGAAGAGAAGAGAAAACATACTCTTGTATGGGTGCGCGAAATAGCAACTCCTAACAGCTCACGTGAAAATGTGCAAGCGCACGTGAACTCGCACGTGCGAACACTCACGTATACTACACTACACTACACTACACATTGGTCTCTCTCTCTCTCTCTCTCTCCCTCTCTCTATTTCTCTCTCTTTTATACTCGCGTACTTTACTTTGGTTTCTCTGCAATGGAAGGCCGACATGGCCTCGTGATCGATCGACTCATCAAACATCTTGCCATATTGTCGACAGAATCCCATAACCGAGATAGGGTTGGCTCGTGCTGCCTATTTTTATTACGCGGTTTAACTTGACGGCGATCACACTAACGGAAGACCGATGACGATGTTTTTGTGTACGTTAGGAAAGAAAAATCTGAAGAAAAAGGCTTGCCCCGTTTCACAACGTTCATCGAACGAACCCCCTCTCTTTCTCTTCCTTCTCTCCCCAGTGCATACTCCTACGATCCGTCTCTTTTGTGTGATATTATTATTAATATTGTAAAATAATATTTTTTAGTATTTTGTGTTTTTTTTTTTACGAGTTAATATTAATTAAACACCCTTTGAAAGCTTGCCAGACTACAGATTGAATATGGCAGATCCAGAAAAAAATCAAATAGACTTTCTTCAATACGTACACTAATTTAAATCTTCTACCCTTTCGTTAAAAAAAGAAAGAAAAATATAAATCGAGTTTAGTAAAATCGGGTTTAAGTGTCCCCGAATCTCGTAGAAAAGATATTCATCGTAAGAGATGATCATTATGAGTAACGAGCCATCGGATACACATATACATATCCGATATTCAGACGGACGTCGGTGTAGCTTTGCGCAACGTCACGTTCTGCGATATAAGTATGCATGAAGTTAACTTCGGCTCGTCTGAAATATTAAGCAGCTAGTCTCTACCTGCTGAGCTCTGAAAACTGTTTACCCTGGAGGACGAGACAGGACGTTGGAAAGGTGCTGAGAGAAAGAGAGAGAGAAAGATGAACTGAGCTGGGTGAGAGTAAAGAAGAGATGAACGAAGAAGGGAAAAGGCCAAGCGTGAGGAAAAGGGATGAGAGAGTAGGTAGATGTTGCGGAGACGAAGGATGATGAAGAGAAGAAGAAGAAGAAGAAGAAGAAGAAGGAGGAGGAGGAAGAGGAATAGGTTGCAAGAGGTGAGGTGGAATCTAGGAGAAGGGGGAGGGCATGTTTTCGCGTTATGGCTCCAGCCGACTCAACCCACTCCTTTTTTTGATAAATAATGCGGCTCGCATTTTACACGGGCTAAAACTTTCGGATTGCGCAACACGAACGAGAAACCGCTACTATCTACGACCAAGAAGAATATGACGCGTATTGTGTCTCTAGATATATATATGTATTCTTCTTCTACATCTCTTATAAGTCTATTCGTAGAAAATGACGACTGAAAAATTCCTATATATGTTATGTTTACATACACATATAAATATATATCATAGTTAATGTAAACACGCGATAAAAAGACAAGTAGAATCGTGAGTTGATCTACGTGATCTAAAAGGAATACGTAATAGTATTAACAAACAAGTATAAATCTTTAACACGTTTCTTCCTATATATTTATAATAGAATGTATCTCTTCGAGAAAAAAAATAATCAATCGTAATCCTACGTTCAAAGAATATTAACATTTTTAATTAAATCCTAAAAATAAAAACGTTTAACTATCGTTGAAAAGTCTTTAAATATGTAAACCATGACTTTCTTCCAACATTTCTTACGTATTGGACTATATCATACAGATATATTTAATATATATATATTTAATAAATAGATAGATGGATATATATATATATAGAGAGAGAGAAAGAGAAAATACCATCGTAAGTTTTCTTACCTAAACGATCTTCTTGCCAGAGCCTGATTTATTTAGCTGCAAAATCCTGAAACACCTTTCCTACGTTACCCTCTAGTGATCTTTCGAAAAGAACAGAAGGAACCAACGAGAGAAAGAGAGAGGAGAGATACGGGGTGAGGAGTGAGGGGTGAGGGGAGAAGTAAGTGAGAAAAAGAGATAGAGATAGATAAGAAAAAGGGAGCAAGACGCAAAAAGGGAACGAGAAGAAGGTCTGTGGCTCGCAAGAGAAATCTAGAAGGACCGAAATGGTCTTTTGTCGACTCGCGAAGTCGACTCCCTCCTCTTCCCACCCTATCCTCCTTTTTACACCCCACGGAACTTTATTAATTGTGCGTTTTGTTATGCAGATGATGCTCGCGCCCAGAGAAGCTGGCCCGTGCTTTTACCCCTTACTACTCCCCCCACACACCCTCCTTCAACCTTATTCCCATCTCCAACCATTGCTTTTTACTCCACTATTCTCCTTCTCTTTCTTCTTTGTTTCTTTATTCCCTTGGTTTTCTTCACTTCTATATACGTTAGACGAAGTGAACAAACCTCGTAGTAGTCGTCCTCGTCGTCGTCGTTATATTACCTGGGCTTCCGACAGTCCTTCGTTGGTTCCCTTTAAGAGATTACCTACCGAATTCATTGCCTTCAATTGAGAAAACTTGAAAGCTTTCCTTTTCCTTGCTCCTCTACCTGCCTTTCAACTTCCAAAATTTTCCAAATTCTCTCCTCTTCGAAACTTTATCTCTTTCTTCTTTCTCTCTCTCTTCTTTTATTATTTCTTACAGTTAAATAATTAGAATTTTTTCCTCGATACCAATAGATTGGAAATTATTAGATTAATGATAAGACTTGTAATAGTTCTTGTTAATTACTTGTAATAATTCAAATTGTTTAAATGAAAGCCTTCTACTACAAAAGGTTACTTGTTAAAAGTCGAACAAATTAAACTTTGTCGTCTCGACGAAATTGTTGAACTTTTAAACGTCGAGGATAATAACAAATATACAGTTAAAAAAAAGAAATTCTACTCTTTTTAAAACTCCTTAATGTATATTTTCTATTATACAAGGATGTTCGTGTATATCAAATGCTTTATATAAAGTATCATTCGTTTAATATAAGTTACATATTTTTTTTTATAAAGAAGATGATGATATCTCAATGAAATAGAAAGATAAACAAACAAGCAAGCAAATAAGAAAGATAAAAAGAAAGAAGAAGAAAAAAACAAGGGGAAGAAACTTCTTTCACTCCTCCCTTTTTTTTTTTTATCAAGACCGATCTCTTAAGAATCTAAAAGTTATTGAAAAACGTTTCTCGAACGTCTTTGAGTATATCCAATCACAACTAAATCTTAAAACGACTACGACCAATATTCCTAGGTATTATTACAATGATAAATATGAACAATAACTGAAGAGAAATAAAGAAAAGAAAAAAAGTAAACTCGAGTGATGGATAAAGGAATGAGAAAAGATACCACCCCTCGTTGTTAAATTTATACTCAAGAGACCTAAACGTTTTAAATAGACTACTACTACTCCTACTTTGTGGTGATTTTCTCGAAACATTACAATAAAACTACGTTCGTTGATATTTCTACTAAGCTGTTTGATCTGTCGATAATTGACAAGAGAAGGATAGAATGATAAGAAAGAAGAGTAGTAGAAGGGATTGATAGGTGGAGTGGGGGAAGGTAAAAAAGAAGATTGGTGGTGTATCATAACGAATACGAGATGGAAGTGAAAGACAGAGAAATTATGCACTGAATAAAACAAGAGAGATGACATTGCCTGTTTTTCTTCCTTCACCTCCCACCCATTCCCCTCGACTCTCTTCTTTTCTCTCTCTCTCTCTCTCTTTCTCTCTTTTTTTCTACCCACAGAAAAACGTTTCTATAAGGGCGGCAGCAACGGCAGACATTAGTCGAGTCAAAAAGAAATATCCCTCCGGGAAATGCGGCATAATAACAGCTTAAACGCATCGCGCATTCTTTTCGTCTCCCTTTTGCATTTGTTTCATCTTCTTCTTATTATCATTATTATTATTATTATTATTATTATTATTATTTTATTTTTTATCTTTTCCCTTTTTAAGTTTGTCGTTTCTGTCTCTGACTCTCTATCTTGTTCTATCTTTCTTTGTATATTATTCGTTAGCCATTTTCTTTCCATTTCGAAGAAGTAAAGTAAAATCTGTATTTTTTCTTCTTTTCTTTTTTTTTTTTAGTACCGACGATGATAATATCGTTGTTTTTTTTTGGTATTATTATTATTATTATTATTATTGTCGTTGTTGTTTTAGTAGTTTTATTCTTTTGACGCTTTTAGAAAAGCTGCAATCTTACTATGGTCCTACAAAATTTCAGAGAAAAATTAATTATTGATTTTTGAAATTATCTACGAACTTTTGGCCAACCCTGTAGAAACAAATACACATCTATTTGTGTTTGTGTGTGTGTGTGTGTATATGTTTATCGTCGAAAGGTCGAGCCAAACTCGTGTAATATTAAATGGCGTTCACGGTTCGCCAGTCAAATTGAATTCCAAGGTATTGGCAAATTCTCAATAAGTATCGACAATGAACTTTCTACGCTAGTTTTTCTCTCTCTCTCTCTCTCTCTCTCTCACACTCTCTTTTCTATTATATCCTATGTATCGTTCGTCTTTCCTTCTGCCTGAGAAACTCCTTACGAAGAAATCGTTCACACATGTACGGACTTTGAAATCTAAAATGGCGTCGGTAGTATCACCACGTCAGTAGGACACTGAAAAGCACCGGAATATTACCTACATACAACTTTAAGAATCGTTTTCCCTTTCTCTTTCTGTCGACGTAATTATTTAAAAACGACATTGTAAACATTACAAAATACTTGTTATATATTTTTTTTCTTCTACTAAATACTTCAATCTTACATAAATTAAAATTTGTTTTATTAATTGTAAAAAAAGAAAAAAACCCTAAAAAAATTAAATTAACGAAAAAATACTATTATTTTCGGTATCGCTTGATTAATATGGGTTTCCCCTTCCCGTATAAATAGAAGAAGAGAATGAAGAAGAAAGAAAGGGCATGGTGGATGGAGGGGTAAAGTTTTGGAAAGGATGAATAGGTGGTCGATGCGCACATTGTTTGCAGGATAGTAGCTAAGGTAAAGAACAATTGGAAGGAGTTAAAGCTTGTATAAAGACGAAGTAGAAGAAGAAGAAGAAGAAGAAGGAAGAGGAAGGAGGTAAGTTGAAGTGGAAGAGATGAACAAGGAAGAGGCTAATAAAAGGGAAGGAGGGAGGGAGGGAGTTAGTGTAATGGAAGGAGGAATAGAAGGATGAGTTGGAAGAGTAGAAGGAGTGATGAGGGGGGAAAGGGGGAAAGGTGTAGGGTGGAGGTAGAGGTAGATACTGGTGTAATGAAGAGCGACAGTGACGCTCCCGGCCATCGCTAATTTGCCACTAAGTGCCCGGCTTTGTTTCCGTACGTTGATCCCATCGTTTGCAATATCCTGTATTCGAGACGATGCAAGTAGTACGTACCACTGCGATTAAGAGAGAAAGCCAAATAACCTAGGGGTACCCCATACTATAGTTTGTACGATCTACCAACCTCTCAACTATAATCCCTGTTCCTCTTTCTTGTTCTTTCTTCTTTCACTATTCCACTTCCTCTATCTTTGGTGTAACTTTGTAAATGGTAGAACTTGGGAAAACTCATGGGAAAAAAACTCATGGGTATACTTCCAAATTTATAAATATCGTATTTCAAATAATATCTATTTTTGTGTTTTATGATTGTTCCATTTTTTATTCTTTGGTATTTATCCAATTATAAACAAAACAAATTAATAATTAATAATTGTAATGATTTCTAAGTAACCTGGGGTACCTTACTGGAATGATACATTCATTAATATCATTTTATCTTTCTGTTTCGAATAATAACTATCTTTGTGTTTAATGTTTGTTCAATTTTATCCGCATTAAGTATCTAATTAAAAACAAATATTAATAATAACCCGGGGGTACCGTACTATAATTCATAGGATATCTAATAAACTCTCAACTATAATCTTCATTTATATTTTTCTTTTCCTTCTTTCTCCTTTTTCTCTATCTTTGGTATAACTTTGTAAATGTTAAAACGTAAAAGCACATATGGGAAGATTAAAAAATGAATAAATATCATTTTATTTATCTCTCTGTTTCAAATAATATACATCTTTGTATTGGATGATCGTTCAGTTTTATCAATGTTATTTATCCGATTATATATATATAAAAAAATGTAATAACAAAATAACTGCAATGATTGCGTAGAATAATAGATAAGTTATGTGGAAATAGAAATACGCGTTTATAAGTGGAATTTATTGATTTATTATCTTTTTTTTTTTTTTATTCGTTTTCCAAAGGCAAAGATCAATGATTGGTAATTTGTTATCTCGATGTATATCATGAAACACGCACATACGTATATAAAATAAATCTAACAATTATATTATATCTAATTAACTTTTCATATATTAAAAATATCGTACATTGATATTTATTCATTACATTTTCTTCTTTCATTTACAATTATTTATTTAATTCATCATTCTGTATTTTCTATTCATATAACTTTCTAGTAATTTATTATTTTGTCTTTCTTCTATTTATTTATTTATTTATTTACGACAAGTTTAAAAAAGTAAAGAAAGAAGATAATAAAAGAAATAAAAAAAGTAACTCGGTTAAATATGTATTTTTAATAACCCGTTATAGAATCTTCCTCTTGCGATATATATTTTTGAAAACTATGCTGACTGAAGCAACAGGTATCGTATTTCTATCGATAAACGAGTTTCTCCGCTACGATTTACGAGATTTTACAAAACGAAAAAAAAGAAATAAGAAAAAATAGAAACCTTTTTTATTTATTTCTTACAAATCAGTTTCATGTTATTCTTTTTTAATGTGTTTTACGACGAGCTTTAAAAATAAACGTGGTGTTCCATTTATTTTGTAATAAAGGGCATTCTTCCAACTAAAAGTAATCGTGTTACAAACGAAATTTCAATGCTCCGGTCGTATTTTAAAATGAAAAACAATTTTTATTTTTTTTCTGTTTTGAAGAAAGAAGAAAAAAGAAACAGAGAAAGAGAAAGAGAGAGAGAGATAAATTATCTATCTATCTATCTTTCTCTTCTTGCTCACCTGTATAAAATTTTATACTCTTTTTTAAATAATAATTATTTAATCAGAAAATTTGTATAACATCGCATATGGAAATTTGGTAAACTTTAAATAAGACAATGTTATATCTAGTTAACAAAAAACAAAACGAGTTTACTTCAAATATAATAATATGAATTTTTCAAAATCTCAACATTAAAATACGACAACCGAGAAAAAGTAATTGGAGATAATTACTTTCTATAAAAGGACTCATATCAATTCGATGATAAGCCATATACGTATCTGTGAAAAGAAATAAAAAATGAAATAAGATAAAAATAATAAGAAATAAAAAATAAAACCAAGAGAGAGAGAGAGAGAGAGAGAGAGAGAGAGAGATAAAAAAAATTGTAGAAAAAAATTGTAGAAAAAAATTGTTAAAAAAAATTGAAACGTTAAATAATAGTTGATTCTTAATTTTACAGCAGACGATTACGTAACTAGCACAAACTGATATATTGGCGTATAAGAGAAGAGGAACGTTCAGTCTGGTATTAACTCTTGTCGGTTAAACATCTCTTATTTGCAATTCCTACTATATCTGATTTAAACTTCAACTATGGAAGATTGGACTATAATCTTGGCCTTGGTGATAGTGATATTAAGTATTTATTATTACATCTTCAAGGACTTGAATTATTTCAAGAAACTAAATTTACCATATTTGGAACCATGGCCTTTGGTGGGAAACATGGGTCCAACATTGTTACGTCAAAAAACGATGTTCAATTTAATAGTAGACGCATACAATAAATATCCTAAAGCAAAATACATTGGTTTTTTCGATTTGGGCAATCCGGTATTTATGATACGCGATACGGAATTGATCAAACAAATCGCGGTTAAAAGTTTCGACAATTTTCCTGATCATCGTGGTTTCGTCGATGAAGTACAGGATCCACTATTTGGAAAAAATTTATTTTCTTTGCGCGGAGATAGATGGAAGGAAGCTAGAACAATGTTGACACCTGCCTTTACCTTGAGCAAATTAAAAAGTATGTTCAAGCTTATGAGCGATTGCGGTGCTGATTTTACAGAATATTTGGCAAAAATGCCTAAAGATAAAAAAACTATTGAAATGAAAGACGTTTTCACGAGATACACCAACGACGTATTAGCCACTTGTGCATTTGGTATAACTATTAATTCTATGAAAGATCGAAACAATGATTTCTACGTACTCGGTAGAAAGGCAACCAATTTTGATGGTATTAGATCGTTGAAATTTTTCTTAATACGAAGTTTTCCAACGATAACGCGTTTGTTTAACGTTAAACTGATACCTGACAGCATTGCTGACTTTTTCGTAAAAGCAGTCAAAGACGTGATAGATACCAGAGACAAATATAACATCGTTAGATCAGATATGATACAATTGATGATAGAAGCTAGAAACAAGAAAGCCGAAATGGGACAAGAATTGACATTGATAGAAATAGTTGCCCAAGCATTTATATTCTTTTTCGGTGGTTTCGATACCGTATCAACGGCAATGTGTTTCACTTGTCACGAAATTGGAATCAATATGGATATGCAAAAGAGATTGCAAAAGGAAATAGATAATGTTATTGAAAAAACTAATGGCAATCCAACTTATGATGCTATCAACAATATGCAATATCTCGATGCGGTGATTAACGAATCCTTGAGGAAATACCCAATTGCCATTTTCCTTGACAGAGTATGCTCCGAGGATTACGAATTGTCGCCATCTTTACCAGACAGCAAACCTATCATTCTCAAAAAGGGAACTAACATTTGGGTACCAGTATCTGCATTACATTACGACGAGAAATATTTTGACAATCCTAATAAGTTTGATCCGGAAAGATTCATTGAACGTACCAAAGAGATTAATAATTCTGGTGCTTATTTGCCTTTCGGATTGGGACCAAGAATGTGCATTGGTAATAGATTCGCACTGTTGGAAATGAAAGTCTTGATATTCCATCTGTTGGCTAGGTGCAATCTAAAACCTAACTCTAAGACCTTGATTCCAATGAGATTATCCAAGAGAACGATAAACCTTACCGCCGAAACTGGTTTTTGGATGGATTTGGAGGAAAGAAATGATATTAATCCTGCTTTAAAAAATTTTCAACCAACTAGTAATATCGTTAATGGAAACAATTTAAATACTAATTGTAAATTAGATTCAAACACTAATGGCGTTAGTAATGGTTGTTCGATTAAAGCTTGAAATTTTCACGAAAATAATTAATAATGGTATTATTGTAGATTCATCTCTTGTATACACACATATATATATATATATATGTGTGTGTATTTAAAGTACACGCGTATAAAATATATAAATTGAATCTCGATTACGCATACCATGTTTAGAATTCACTGGCAAATTGTATGAATGTAAATAATATGGTAATCAGAGTGTTAATCGTTTTAGAAATAATATTAAGTGAATTCATTAAGCTTTAAACGAGTTAGATTAAAATAATATTATCGTTTATTATTGCTTACATGACTTTAAACTATTGATTCAATTATTTTATTGAAATTTTCACTGATCATCATTCACGAAAACATTTAATTAATTTGATAAATACACCCACACTTGTAACGACAAAAAGATTTCATTTTCCTCAAAACACTCATCCATTATCGCATACGATAAAATGTATAATAATAAAATTGTTTTTAATTCCACGTAACAAAGCAGATAATACATCCACGAAGTGAATTCTTTTCTTTCCTAATTAATACAAAATTATTATAAAACGTCAAATATACAATATATATAATAAAAGAAATAAATATACATTTGGTAATTATTGTATTGGACTATGACTAAAACAAAAAAAAAGAATTGCAAAAATTAATTAATATAAAAATATATTAATAATTTTTGTCAATAGTTATCTAATTTTTTTTTCCTTTAAATTATATCAAGTTATTTAATTTTAACGCAAAAATCACTTAATTAATTATCTCTCTATAATTTTATCTTTGTTTATGTTACTTTAACGACAAAATACATAAGAAAATCTAGATATAAAGATTTTTAATAAAAAACACTTAATTATTTTCAATTGAACAATATAAAAGTTAAAAAAAACCAGAAAAAGTAAAAGAGAGATAAGAAAATGTGAAACGTTTATTAACTTTTGTATGTTGGAATCTAAAAATAGAGTATCACGTCAGTAACACACACACAGATATTATATTTAGGAGAGTTCACTAGAAGGAACGTCAGTCGACTATAATCTCTCGGCAGTGAAACTTGTTTGGTTCTATCTCTCTCTTTGTATCGTTATTTCTCTCGCACAAATAAACACACACACATAAACACACACACATACGCGCGCTTGTTCGCTCGCACATTACATCCACCTCTTTCCCTCTTGAGCTTTGACTCATAATGGAGTCGTGGACTTTGATGATAGCCTTTGTGCTAGTGATAATAAGCATATATTTATACATGTGCAATGACTATAGTTACTTCAAGAAACTTGGTATACCGCATCTTAAATCATGGCCAATATTGAGTAACTTCGCTCCAGTATTTCTATTGTTAAAACCTGTAGCCGAAATAGTAATCGATATGTACAAATGTTATCCTGAATCAAAGTACATAGGTTTTATCGAATCGAACAAACCAGTTTTGTTAATACGCGATCCGGAATTGATCAAATTGATCTCGATGAAACACTTTGATTATTTCCCGGAACATCGAGGTGTCATTGATGAAACGGATGATCCATTATTCGGAAGAAATTTATTTTCGTTACGTGGCGACCGATGGAAGGAAACGAGAATGATGCTGACACCGGCGTTTACTTCGAGCAAATTAAAGGGCATGTTTAGACTTATGAACGAATGCGGTAACAATTTAACCGATTATTTAACCAAAATGCCAGATGATATGAGAACGTTAGAAATGAAGGACGTATTAACGAAATTTACGAATGATGTAATAGCTACTTGCGCATTCGGTATAACTATTAATTCTATGAAAGATCCCAAAAACGAGTTCTACCTTTTAGGAAAGAAAGCTACCGATTTTGGTCCAATAAAAACATTTCAATTCCTCCTGATGCGTAGTTTTCCAGAAATATCGCGTATTTTCAATGTCAAATTCGTATCCGACGATGTTGCCAATTATTTTAAGAAAATAGTCAAAGACGTCGTTGACACGAGAGATCAAAATAATATCGTTAGATCTGATATGATACAATTGATGATAGAGGCTAGAAACAAAAAAGCTGAATTGGGAGAAGAATTGCCATTGATAGACATAGTCGCACAGGCATTTAGTTTCTTTTTTAGCGGATTCGACGGTATCGCCAATTCGATGTGTTTTACTTGTCACGAAATTTGCGTCAATCCGGATATACAAAAGAGATTGCAAAAGGATATCGATAAAATCATCGAAGATACTAATGGAAATCTAACATATGAAACTATTAACAGTTTACATTATCTCGATGCAGTGATAAATGAATCCCTAAGAAGATACCCCATCGCTGTTATTCAAGACAGATTATGCATCGAAGATTACGAGTTACCACCAGCATTACCAGAATGTAACCCATTCATTGTAAAAAAAGGCATGAGCGTTACGTTTCCGGTATATGCGATTCATCACGATACGAAATATTTCGAGGATCCTTACAAATTTAATCCTGAAAGATTCATGGAACATGGCAAGGATATTGCCAGTTCTGGTACCTTCTTCCCATTCGGATCGGGACCTAGAATGTGCATTGCTAATAGATTTGCTATATTGGAAATAAAAGTATTGGTATTTAATTTATTGGCAAGGTGTAACCTCAAACCATGTTCTAAAACTGTTAATCCAATACGATTAACCAAATCAGGTATACACATGAATTCTGCTAATGGTTTTTGGATTTATTTGGAGAAGAGGAAGGATGCTCATCCAGCTGTTAAAAATCTTTTACTAAATAGCAAAGTTGATGATAATAATTCTAATCATTCTAATACAACGATTAACGCATTAAAATAATATTAATTTAATATTAAGTAATAATAAATAATCATAAATTTGATTATCTTTTCAAGAATGCATCTAAATATTTTTCAGTCTACATATACGTTTATCGATTAACAAGAAAATTATTTTCTATATGAAAAGTATCTGTTTTATCAACATTCGCAATAAAATAGGGAAGAGTAAGATAAATAGAATTTTAGAGGAATAACTAATAATCTATACTAGAAGATAACATTGATAAAAAATTATCAAAGATATGCCTTATATGAACCTTCATAATTCTTATCTTTTGTCGAATAATGATAACGCATATATGTGAAAGTAATTTAGTCTACTATAAATCATATGTAAATAATTTTAATTTGTTCTTTGTTTAATAAAAAATATTAATGAATAAAGAATTAAAAGTACAATGTATATTGGTAGTATCGAAAGATCATAATAAAAATAAAAATAAAAATTATATATAAAAAAAAAACGTTTAAAAACTATTAAACTTCCTCAAGAGGAGTGGTCCGGCCTTTGACCCCTTTTATCTATTTACATTTGCAGTCTGAATGGAAAAACTCCGAGAACCATAAGAGTACCCCAATTATAAAGCGTCTATGATGACCAATAGGGAATCTATGGTTTAATAAGAACCGCCCTGTAGGATAAAGAGAGTCCTATCCCCTCCACTATATACAGGCTATAAAAGCAGATCCCGGCCCAGAGTCGGGGGCTTATTTCCTACAAAAAGTCAAAATATATATAACAGTTTTATTTTCTTGCTTTGAGTATATCGCAGTGGAGTTAGTACTTTATTGTTATTTTTCCTTGTAATTAGTTGAAATATACGATCCATAATTGTGCTACATCGTTGCAACGATTATTCACCCCGACCTTTAATTGAACAATATGGTAGATAACCCCGAAAAAAATTCGTACGTCTGAAAGAAGATCAGTCGGCAACCCACTCTTGCCAAAGAAACAATTCAAACTCTTACTCACTCTTAATATCAATCTCTTCAATATTTAACTTAAATAAAAAGCAAGATGGAGACCTGGGAAATAATTTTGTCATTGGTGATAGTGATACTAAGCATCTATTATTACGTGATCTATAACTATAGTTATTTCAAGAGAATCGGTTTACCATATTTGGAACCATGGCCGATACTGGGTAATTTAGGTCCGGCAATATTTGGACGAAAAACATTAGCTGACATATCTATCAATGCGTACAATGTGAATCTGGAAGCAAAATACATTGGTTTATTCGATATGATTAATCCAATATTAATGATACGTGATCCAGAATTGATAAAAGCAATCTCACTTAAACATTTCGATCATTTTCCGAATCATCGTGGTTTCGTCGATGAAGGAGTGGATATTTTATTTAAAAATAATTTATTCGCGCTAAAAGATGATCGTTGGAAAGAAGATAGAGCCATGTTAAGTCCTATGTTCACTTCGAGCAAACTAAAAGGTATGTTTAAACTGATGAACGATTGTGGTGTAGATTTTACGGATTATCTATCAAAAATGCCAAAAGAAGAAAAAACATTAGAAATGAAGGAAGTCTTGACGAGATATACGAATGACGTGATAGCAACATGTGCATTTGGAATAAGTATCAATTCAATGAAAGATCGTAACAATGATTTCTACGTCAATGGAAGAAAAGCAACTAACTTTGAAGGCTATAAATCATTTTTATTCGTATTAATCCAAACGTTTCCATTCATAGCATCTAAATTGAAAGCCAGGCTAATACCCGACAACATATACAATTTTTTCTTAAACGTTATCAAAGATGTTATCGATACCAGAGAGAAAAACAATATCGTACGTGCCGACATGATACAATTAATGATTGAAGCTAGAAACAAAAAAGCTGAACAGGGTGAAGAGTTTACTCTGATTGATATAGTATCCCGAGCATTCGGTTTCTTCTTTGCTGGATTCGATAGTGTCGCTACTGGTATGTGTTTTACTTGTCACGAAATTGGTATCAATCCGGACATACAAAAGAGATTACAAAGAGAAATCGACGACGTTCTGGAAAAAACTAATGGGGACCTAACTTACGATTCAATTAACAACATGCAATATTTAGATGCTGTGATTAATGAGGCTTTACGAAAATATCCTCTAGGGGCTTTTCATGACAGATTGTGCGCCAAAGATTATGAACTACCACCAGCATTACCAGGGTGTAAGCCTTATTTAATAAAAAAGGATACAAGTATTTGGATTCCAGTTTACGGACTTCATCATGATCCGAATTATTTCAAAGATCCGTACAAATTTAATCCCGATAGATTTCTTCAAAATGGCAAAGAAATTAGCAACTCTGGTTTCTTTATGCCATTTGGAATGGGTCCAAGAATATGTATTGCTAATAGATTCGCTTTACTTGAAATGAAAGTCTTGGTTTTCCATCTATTGGCAAGATGTAATTTGAAACCTTGCTCTAAGACCGAAAATCCAATACAGTTTTCGACGAACAAATTTTTCGCTGGTGTGACAGCTAAAAATGGTTTTTGGATGTCTTTAGAAGAAAGAGATGATGTACATCCTGTAATTAAGAATTGTACCTAAGTTTGTACCTAATTGTACTTGTGAAGTTTAGTCTAATGGAATTAGTAATGATCATGTAGCAAAAGTTTAATTTCTTAAAATAAAATTTCGAATTAAATTGCATCAGGATGATCTTATAAATAATATTCAATCAATTTTTTTTTAAAAATTTTTGTAGATCATATTAAATTGAACAAGAATTATATCAATTTATAAACAACATATTTCGTTATCTGGTTACACGATAAATACATTTTATTTTTAATTGCTTTATACAATTTATTACGTAAGAAACTACAATTTCTATGAAAATAATCTACAATTATGTAATATTCTCAAATTAAATATCGAAAAAAAAGATTTAATTTATTAAGTTAATAATTTTGTCTTATCAAAAAAAAAGAGATTATTTGAATACAAGAAATAAGTATTATATTAGATAACTTCAAGTAAGTTCCCAAATACATCAGTTCGCAAAATACTTTTACAAGTGAAACTTCTACGATTTTTACTCTTCCTTTATATTTAAATCAAATTTGCTTAATTTGAATATAACACATAATGAATGTCTGGATAATAATTTTGATCATAGTGATAGTGATATTAAGCATATATTATTATGTTAACTATAACTGTAATTATTTCAAAAAAATCGGTTTACCATATTTGGAGCCAATGCCGTTATTAGGTAATTTGGGTCCGGCAGTATTACGTTTAAAAACAAAAGCTGAAATATCAGTGAATGCATACAATGTCAATCTCAAAGCAAAATATATCGGTTTTTTCGATATGTTTAGTCCTATTTTGGTAATTCGTGATCCAGAGTTGATTAAAACAATAACTGTTAAGCATTTCGATCATTTCCCGAATCATCGTGGTTTTGTCGATGAAGGAGAGGATCTTTTATTTAAAAATAGTTTATTTACACTACGAGACAATCGTTGGAAGGAAGCTAGAGCAATGTTGAGTCCTACGTTTACATTGAGTAAAATGAAAGGTATGTTTAAGCTGATGAACGAATGTGGCGTAGATTTTACGAATTATCTATCTAAAATGCCAAAAGAAGAAAAAACATTAGATATGAAGGATGTCTTGACAAGATATACGAATGACGTGATAGCAACATGTGCATTTGGAATAAGTATCAATTCAATGAGAGATCGAAACAATGATTTCTACGTTAATGGAAGAAAAGCAACTAACTTCGAAGGTTTTAAATCATTTTTTTTCGTATTAATCCAAACGTTTCCATTCATTGCATCTAAATTGAAAGTTAGGCTAATACCAGAACAAATAAACAATTTCTTCTTAAACGTTATCAAAGATGTCATCAATACCAGAGAGAAAAACAATATCGTACGTGCCGATATGATACAATTAATGATTGAAGCTAGAAGCAAGAAAGCTAAAATAGGTGAAGAATTAGCTTTGACTGATATGGTATCCCAAGCATTTGGTTTTTACTCTGGTGGATTCGACAGTGTTGCTTCTGGTATGTGTTTTACTTGTCACGAAATAGGTATCAATCCGGACATACAAAAAAGATTAC
>JACGTP010000010.1:3036748-3055824 GCA_023678845.1 Mischocyttarus mexicanus | reverse complement strand
GTATCAATCCGGACATACAAAAAAGATTACAAAGTGAAATCGATGACGTTTTGGAAAAAACTAAAGGGGATCCAACTTACGATTCAATTAACAACATGCAATATTTAGATGCTGTGATTAACGAGGCTTTACGAAAATATCCTCTTGGGGTTTTTCTTGACAGATTATGCGCCGAAGATTATGAACTACCACCAGCATTACCAGGATGTAAGCCTTATTTATTAAAAAAGGATTCAAATATTTTGATTCCAGTTTACGGACTCCATCACGATCCGAATTATTTCAAAGATCCGTACAAATTTAACCCCGATAGATTTCTTCAAAATGGCAAAGAAATTAGCAACTCTGGTTTCTTTATGCCATTTGGAATGGGTCCAAGAATGTGTATTGCTAATAGATTCGCTTTACTTGAAATGAAAGTCTTGGTTTTCCATCTGTTGGCAAGATGTAATTTGAAACCTTGCTCTAAGACTGAAAATCCAATACAGTTTTCGAAGAAAGGATTATTCGGTGGTTTGACAGCTGAAAATGGTTTTTGGATGTCTTTTGAAGAAAGAGATGATTTACATCCTTCAATTAAGAATTATGTATCTAATGGTACCTGTGAAGTTAAGTCTAATGGAATTAGTAATGGTCATGCAGCAAAATTTTAATTTGTTAAAATAAAATTTCGAATGAAATTGCAACAGGATGATCTTATAAATAATATTCAATCAATTATTTTTCTCTACATCCTTCGTTCTTTGTGTTGTTATTTCCTATAACAAAATATAGAATTTTATTAAATTTTTTGTACATTAAATTTCAATCAAATTTTTTATCAATAATTTATTATTCATGTAAGTATTTTATCATTCTTTAAAAATGTTTAAAAATTTTCTAAAAAATGATTGCTACATCAAAAACATTTTTTTTTTTTAAATAACTAATTGAAACTTGATAACGTTGGTTAGATACTTATCAGACTTATTACTTATATGGATCTTCATATTTCTTATCTTTTGTCGAATAATGATATAGCATAAATGAAGACAATTTAATCGACTATAGATCAACGTAGATAATATTGATTTGTTCTTTGTATAATAAAAAAAATTAATAAATAGAGGATTAAAAGTACAACAATGGTAGAATTGCACGATCATTGTTAAAAAAAGAAAACAAAGAAAAATATTACGTACCTGGGATAAACAGACGATTAAGGTGAGCTATAAAAAAAGAAGAATGATTTGAATATTATTGACCGATGATATCAACAATGACATCATAAGAATTACAATCTGCATCTGTAGCCTGCATAACTATGTTAAAGTAATTTATTATTTTTATTTGGCTTAAGAAATGTATAATAATTGTTATAAACTAATTTACTTTCCGAAAAATTATTATACATAAATTATTTGTTTTTTACATATATGCATATATATTATATTTATTTGACCTCTCTTAAAAAAAAAGAATTAAATATCGATTAATACTTTTTCATGAGAATTTTATCAAATGTGAGAATAACAAGATCAATTTAGCAAAACAACACATTTCATTATCATTCAGTTGATTTTATCTTAACTACTTTAACACTTATTGTGCAACAAAATGAAATTTCTCTAAGAAATATTTGAAAAATGTTAAATTCTAAAAATAAATATTCTATGACGATTGAAATAATTTAATAAAGAGTTTATTGATATTCTAAATAGAGGATTACGTAATAGGCAGAAATATGCTACATAATCTCTAGTACGTCGGAGAGAACGTCAGTCAGCAACACACACTCGCGAGTGTTGGTTCTTTAATTCTTACTCACTCTTAATATCAATCTTCTCAATTTAACCTAAATACAACAAGATGGAGGCCTGGGTAATGATATTGACCTTGGTGATAGTGATACTAAGCATCTATTATTACGTGATCTATAACTATAGTTATTTCAAAAGAATCGGTTTACCTTATTTGGAACCGTGGCCGTTACTGGGTAATTTAGGTCCGGCAATATTACGACGAAAAACATTAGCTGACATATCTATCAATGCGTACAATGTGAATCTGGAAGCAAAATACATTGGTTTTTTCGATACGATTAATCCAATATTAATGATACGTGATCCAGAATTGATAAAAACAATCACGCTTAAACAATTCGATCATTTCCCGAATCATCGTGGTTTCGTCGAAGAAGGAGAGGATCCTTTATTTAGAAATAATTTATTCGCGCTAAAAGATGATCGTTGGAAAGAAGCAAGAACCATGTTGAGTCCTACGTTTACATTGAGTAAAATGAAAGGTATGTTTAAGCTGATGAACGAATGTGGCGTAGATTTTACGGATTATCTATCCAAAATGCCAAAAGAAGAAAAAACATTAGAAATGAAGGATGTCTTGACGAGATATACGAATGACGTAATAGCAACATGTGCATTTGGAATAAGTATCAATTCAATGAGAGATCGTAACAATGATTTCTACCTTAATGGAAAAAAAGCAACTAACTTCGATGGTTTTAAATCATTCTTATTTTTCCTAATCCGAGCTTTCCCATTTATAACAACTACCTTTAAAGTCAGGCTTATTCCTGAACACATATGCAATTTTTTCGTAAAAGTTATCAAAGATGTTATCGATACCAGAGAGAAAAACAATATCGTACGTGCTGATATGATACAATTAATGATTGAAGCAAGAAACAAGAAAGCTGAAATAGGTGAAGAATTCACTCTGTTAGATATGGTATCCCAAGCATTCGGGTTTTTCTTTGGTGGATTTGATAGTGTCGCTAATGCTATGTGTTTTACTTGTCACGAAATTGCTGTCAATCCTGACGTACAAAAAAGATTGCAAAAAGAAATCGATGACGTTGTTGAAAAAACTAATGGAAATCCAACTTATGATGCTATTAATAATATGCAATACATAGAAGCTGTTATAAACGAATCATTACGAAGATACCCGATTGCAGTTTTCCTTGATAGATTGTGTGCCGAAAATTACGAACTACCACCGGCATTACCAAATGTCAAACCATATTTACTGAAAAAAGATGCAAATATTTGGATTCCAATTTACGGATTACATCACGATCCGAAATATTTCGAAGATCCATTCACATTTAATCCAGATAGATTTATGAATAATGGCAAAGAAATTAGTAACTCTGGTTTCTATTTGCCATTTGGAATGGGCCCTAGAATGTGTATTGCTAATAGATTCGCTTTACTTGAAATGAAAGTCTTGGTTTTCCATCTGTTGGCAAGGTGTAATCTGAAACCATGCTTGAAAACTCAAAATCCAATACAGTTTTCGAAGAAAAGTTTATTTGGTATGACAGCTGAAAAAGGTTTTTGGATGACTTTAGAAGAAAGAGATGATGTACATCCTTTAATTAAGAATAATGTACCTAATAGTACTTCTGATGTTACACCTACAACTAATTTAATTTCTAACAATGTTAGTAATGATCATGCTGTAAAAGTCTAATATTAATTAAATAGAATAACCAAAGAAATTGTATTATAATGAAGTTATCTATTACATTAATTCAATAACATTTTTGCTTATTCTAGTCGGTTTAATTAACTGTAACAGAGTATTGAATTACATCAAATTACTTGTAGATTTTATATTAATTAAATTAATTAGTCTGATAAATATGAATACAAGTTTATTCGATTTAAATCATACATGAGCATTGGTTTTTCTTTTTTATGTTCATTCGATAAATAGCGTCTACCAATTAGCGAAAAAAATAATTTTTCCATCATAAGTATCTCCTTTATTAACGTTCGTGATAAAACGTGAGAGTAAAGTAAATAAAATCTTTGAGAAATAATTAATAATAATCGATACTAGATAATATTCATAGAAACTTATCAAACATATGCCTTATATGGACATTAATATTTCTTATCTTTTGGCGAATAATAATAACGCATAAATCAAAGTAATTGTATTGTCTATAGAGTATACGTAAATAATTTTAATTTGTTCTTTGTAGAATGTGAATTAAATTCAAATAACATGTAAGTTTTTTTTTCCTATATATTAATTAAATTTTATTATTGTATAATAAAATAATATGAATGTAATTAGATCTATATGATATGTAAATATTATTTTTATTACGATAAATGCATCTTCAAGAAAAACTATTGCTTGTCAAAACATATTCACCTTTTTCTAGCACTGTCTTCATTTTTGTAATCATAAATTTTGTCTTTTTTCCAAATGCATATGTAAGTATGTTTTATTCGATATATACGTTTACCGATTATATATATAATAATATATATAATAATAGCAAATATATAAATTACAAATGAAAATTACAAATATACAAATTACTATATATTAGTTAATATATAATATAATTAATATATATATAATAGGAAAACAATTATTTCTACATCGAAAATATTTTCTTCTGCTTTAAAGACAAAATATAAAAGTAAATTATAATACTATCCTAGAATAATAAATAATAATCAATACCTAGATAACGTTTAGATAGAAACTTATCAAACATATGCTTTATATCGATCTTCATATTACTTATCTTTTATCGAATAATGATAAAACATAAACGAACGTAATTTAGTTGACTATAAATCATCATACGTAGGTAATTTTGATTTTTGATTTCTTTTTTTTCTCAACAAAGATGATTAATTATAAGAAAATAAAAAGTACAACATTGTTAGAATCTTACGAACATCATAAAAAGAAAAACCATTATGTGCCTGGGATAAATAATCGATTAATGCAAGCTATAAAAAAAAAAAAGAAGTATTATTTGAATATTAAAGATCAGAGATGTTTTTACAATGACTTCATTAAAATTACAAGCCATATCCTTCATGACTAGGTTAAATCGATTTTTTTATCTCATTTTGTTTTTTTAAACAAAGCATATTAATCATTATGAGCAGAATATCTTTTTTGCGTAGAATTATTTACGTTTACGTGTAAATTGTATACAAATTACACAACATTAAACCATATCGATTCAGAAAATAAAGAAAGAAAAACGTGTCATTGTCATTAAATTGAATTTTATCTTAATGACTTAAACATTTTATTGCGTAACAAAATAAAATTCTTTCCAAAAAATAATGTAAAATCTAGAAAATAAATATCTTTAAGGATAAAAAGAATTCGTTTAATGAATAGTTTTATCGGAATCTCCTAAAAGAGGATTGCGTAAGAACCAGAAATTAGTATTATATGATATAAATATATATACTTGGAGTGCGTTGTGAAAGAACGTCAGTCGGCAAGCAACTCTCGCCAGTGAAACTTCTCTGATTCTTTAACTTTACATCAATCTATTCTGTTTATCATTGTAACAACAAAATGGAACCCTGGGCTATGATTTTGGCCTTCGTAATAGTGATATTAAGTATCTATTACTACGTTTTCAAGGACTTAAGCTATTTTAAGAAAGTTGGTTTGCCATACTTAGAACCATGGCCATTACTGGGAAACATGGCTTCCGCATTCTTTCGCAAGAAGACCATGGCAGATATAACAATCGATGCTTACAACGTACACAAGGATGCCAAATATGTTGGTTTCTTCGATTTGGGTAGTCCAGTTTTAATAGTACGTGATCCTGAATTAATTAAAACTATCGCTGTTAAGAGTTTCGACAGTTTTCCGAATCATCGATCATTCATCGACGAAGTACAGGATCCACTATTTGGAAAGAATTTATTCGCATTGCAAGATACCAGATGGAAAGAAACAAGGGCCATGTTGACACCTGCTTTTACATTGAGCAAACTAAAAGGCATGTTCAAACTTATGAACGAATGCGGTGCTGATTTTACAGAATTCTTATCGAAAATGCCAAATGACAAGAAAACAATTGAAATGAAAGACGTTTTCACTAGATATACTAATGACGTAATAGCTACCTGTGCTTTTGGCATAACTATTAATTCTATGAAAGATCGTGATAATGATTTTTACGTTTTTGGAAGAAAGGCAACTAACTTCGATGGTATAGCTACGTTGAAATTTTTCTTAATCCGTAGCTTCCCATTTTTAACAAATTTATTTAATATCAAGATAATACCAGAACATATCACTGATTTTTTCAAAAACGTTGTCAAGGACGTCATCAATACAAGGGATAAAAACAATATCGTACGTGCCGACGTGATACAATTGATGATGGAAGCTAGGGACAAGAAAGCTGAAATCGGACAAGAATTAACTCTGATGGATATTGTTGCCCAAGCATTTATTTTCTTCTTCGGTGGTTTCGACAGCGTATCAACTGCCATGTGTTTCACTTGTCACGAAATTGGTGTCAATCCTGACGTACAAAAGAGATTGCAAAAAGAGATAGATGATGTTATTGAGAAAACTAATGGCAATCCGACTTATGAAAATTTTAATAGCATGCAATATTTGGATGCTGTTATAAACGAATCTTTAAGAAGATATCCTATTGTTGTTTTTCTTGATAGAGTTGCTAGCGAAAGTTACGAATTACCACCATCATTGCCTGGATGTAAACCTTACGTATTAAAAAAAGGCTCGTATATTTGGTTCCCAGTTTACGGATTACACCACGATCCGCAATACTTCGAAGATCCTTTCAAGTTCAATCCAGAAAGATTCATGGAAAATGGAAAAGAAATAAACAATTCAGGTGTTTATTTGCCATTCGGATTGGGACCTAGAATGTGTATTGGCAATAGATTTGCTTTATTGGAAATGAAAGTATTAATTTTCCATTTATTGGCAAGGTGTAATCTGAAACCTTCATCTAAGACCTTGAATCCAATGCGATTATCTAAGAGAGGATTAAGCATGTCCGCTGAAAGTGGTTTTTGGATGACTTTGGAGGAAAGAAACGATGTTCATCCAGCTCTTAAAAATTTGTTACGTAGTGATACTGTTTAAATAATAAATTTTCTGACGTTACTGCTAACGAAATTGGTAATGGTCGTTCGGTAAAAGTTTAAGAACAAAATCTAAATATATTAGATCAAAAATATACCAGAAATGATTGTATTATTATAAATTGGTATTCATTTTAATAGATCCAAACTTAATATACGAGTGTAGGTAATTATTACTATGAGACAAACAATAAGTAAAAAAATTTGATATTTGTTTTATTGCAAAAAAAAAAATATGAACTTTTTCAAATTTTCGAACTTGTCCATTATCATAATCACTGATACACATAATCTACAAGTACTATATATGCATTTATTGTACGCTTGGTTAAATTCATTTTAAACTAAATATTGAAAAAATCAAATTATTTCTAAATTAGGTTGATTTTTAAGCAAAAGAAAAGTTATGTTTAATTAGATATTACATAGGTATATTTTCAAGTTATTATTTTTATTTTTTTCTTTATATGTGTATGGCATAAGCTTTTTTCTTTTGTTTTAATATTTAAGCTGTTTTTTATTAATATGTATTACTACTTATAAAAAATTAATCTTTTATTTAATTTCATTTATTTTTCCTTTCCTTCTTTGATTTATAATAATTCCACATCGAGGGAGAGAAAAAAAGGAAAGAAGTTATCTAATAAATTTATATCTAACATAAATTCAAATATAACAATTCAATTTTCCTCTAATAGAGAGATGTTTTTGATACGACATACGTCAAATGGTAAGTCACGGTCATTTCAATTAACTTTACTTGAAAGAAAAATTATTAACAGTTAGAAAAACAAAGTCATATTAATAATAAAACTATTTCAATTAAAATATTGATTTTTCCTTTTTTATACGCTTATTAACATTAATTAATTTTAATATTTGCTATTCATTATAAAATACACACACACAGAGTTTTTAGTAATCAGAAAAAAATCAGTTATAATCTATTAACGAAGGTGATAATTAAAATATTCTACAAGAAATTTTGCTTATTGATTATCATAATTTTTTATTATAAATAATAGTATGTCTTGTTTATAAATAAATGTTGATCAAAAGAATGCATAAAATCATATTTAATCACACCGAATATTGATAAGCAAAAAACCCTTCGCATATTTTATACACATTCATTAATCTACATGTGTATATGTACAGAGTGTTTTTAAAGTTACTTTACTAGGGAAGAAATAAAAAATCAATATCAGTTTATTATTATAATAAAATAAATAAAAAATTGTTCGGTAATGTTTTATTTCAAAATATAAATCTTTCATTATCGTATCATTGAAAAAAAAAAGAAGAAAAAAATGAAAAAGAAACTGGTCACTGTAAAATACCCACTAAGAAGAAAATATTAAATTTTGTTCAGTTCGGTAAATGCAACTTTTGGGACGTCCTGTAAATACGTGAAATAGTTAACGGTGCATTCGTTCGTTCCGTTGAACCGCATCACGTTTGCTTCGTAACCAGGATCGAAGCGAATGTATTTTATACAAGATTATATACTGTTTACTCCGCACTTAATCTACGTTCCCATAAATATATATATATCTATGTATAAATAGACATAGGCAGAATTTCATTATTATTAATAGTAATAAAACGTGACACGGCATATTCGATAATAATGCGTTATGTTGAGACTGAGTGATTCGCTTTTCGGTATTTTCTGTGAGTAGAGAAGGGGTGATAGGGGGTGAGGGAGGGAGAGATACAGGGAAGAGATTCGAGCGTTGTTCGATAACTATAACAGATAATTACTTTGAATGTGTCGCTACGATTAAAATTCGAGAGAGTGAGAGAAAGAGAGATAAAATGAGAGAGAGAGAGAGAGAGTGAGATAGAAATATAATCGATAAAAATGATGATTAATGTTTGATCTTATTCTTTATTAAAATGTATTTGCAAAAATATATATATATTTTTTTTTTTCTATATATACATATATGTGAAAAGATGATTATATCGAAAACATGTGCTTATCTAAATTCTATTTAATTATATATACGCAATAAATTACGATAAACAATAATCATTCAAATAAGATGTTATTGACTCCGTGTAATCTTCTATAAAAAAAAAGGAAATAAAATAAATAAATAAAGAAAGAAGAAAAGAAAGAGAAGATAATTGTGAAGATTGTACGCAACGTTTCGTGGAATCGACTTTATCGAAAAAATCTTATCACGTTAATTGATTACGTTGTCCATGAAGAAGAATCTGTTTATATGTTGCGCAAAGTAGAATATATATACATATATACTAAATAAGTCAAACAGCATTTACGCAACATTTTATATCCATGGACACGTGAATGAGTAATCTTGTGTTTGACTCATAAAGAAATAGAAAAACAAATAAATATATATTTACATTTTGTTAAGGACTTTTTCATAGGTAATGTGTTGACCATTATGTAATAATGACAGAATATTTATTATTTATTTTATATTTAATTATTATTAATATATTTTTTATAATAGAAAAAAAAAAGAATTCCGACGAGTGAAAAATATTCCAATAGAAAAAATCTAAAAATTATGCGTCATTGAAACGTGTAATTTAATACTAAAATATTCATGTAAATTCATACTGCTTCGTATAGCACGTATATTGTGTTTGCACACATGAATAAGATGTTATTTTTTCCTTAAACGTTACATAACTCTACGTATTATTATTCTTCGCGAGTACGTTGAGAACGTATTCATGGATAGTTAAATTAATCTAACTGGATGATCGTAATAAAAAATAACATGACCAATAATTACTAACAATAAGAGACAAGATTTGCACTTAATCATAAGTCCGGACGCGATATTACATATATTTTCTCGAGCTATTTAGAACACGAGTGATTAGTTTTTTTAATCAAACAACTTATTTAAAAAGATCACGATGTTTTTTCTTTTATTTTTTTGATAAACATTCTCTTTCTTAGAATTTCATAAGAATTAATTATTGTGTTATTGTAATTTTAATACGATATTTACCTGACGGAAGATAAATCTATTTCGTATCGAGTAAACGAGGATCAAGTCCATTCAAGAATAAAAACACTACAAAATAACATTTATCGTAGAAAAGATAAACAGAATATTGGAATAAAAAATAAAATAGGAATATAAATATTTAAAAGATCATTCTTTTCTTCTTTTTTTTTTTTTAATAGAAGAACAACGAATCTTTATCGTGATCTTTTCGAATAAAGTGGGAATAAAAAAGAAATTAAAATAACAAATACAAATAAAATAAAATAAAGAAGCAAAATAATACTCAACGAACATTTTATCCTTATTCTTCTTCTTCTTCATTTCATTTTCTTCTTCTATATATACATTTCTTGCTTTTTAATTCTTTTTCTGTAATCAAGCAGAACGAAGTAGCATAACCTTAGGCGAGGCTTGCCCTTTTCTCCCAGCGGCGTCCTCGTCGTGTCCATGAATTTTATTCTGCTAAAATTCCACCGAGAAAAGACCAGCACCAGCAGCAACAGGGCAGCCTCGCGACGAGATGAAATTGAAAAATAATACAAAAAGAAAATAAAGAGAGAGAGAGAGAGGAATAAGGGGGGAAAGGGAGGGAGGGAAACCGAGGAAAAAGAAAAGAAACGAGAGTAAAACGTCGAAGGAAAATCGAGATCGAGGTATTCCACTAGACGATGGAAAGAGGAAGAGGATGAGGTGTGTGTGGGAGAGTGGAATAGGTTCCTTTGCTCGGTTTCACGCTAATTTCCAATGCATGAATATTCGAAAGGCTTCACGTTCATCGAGTGGACTATGACGACGACTATGACGATAAAAAAGAAGAAGAAGGGATGGAGGAGGAGAAGATGGGAGAAGAGAAGAAGTAGAAAAAGAAGAAATAGAAAAAGAAGAAGAAGAAGGAAAATGATGAAGATGAGGTCTCGAACAAAAATCGATCCTTTGGTGGACCGTAGGAAGCATCTTTGAAGGAATCTGCCAGCAAGCATGTCTTCTCTCTTTTTTTCTCTTCCCCCTTTTCTCCTCTCTCTCCCTCTCTTTCATTAAAGAGGCATTCACAAGGTCGTATCATAAGCCACGTCCCTCTCTCTTTCTCTTTCTCTTTCTCTCTTTCTCTCTTTCTCCATAAGAACGGCCAATCACGTAGTCTGAATACATTATACGGCTGTTATCCAGAGTGCAACTGTACGGTTACGTGCAAGTCATACATATGTGGTATATATCTATGTACGTATGCATGTATATATGTATGTATGTATGTATATATGTATCGTGAGTCTATTCAGACAAGAATTAATGCCACGACTGGCACGTATCTGTACGTTTGATGCCTGGCTGACGCCTGGACGCCACCAACATGATGCCAACACCTTGCGCATCTATCTTTCTTCTTTCTGGCTGGAAAAAAAAGAAGAAGAAGAGGAAGAAGAAGGAGATGTGAACAAGGACGAGTAAAAAGAGATGGAAGAAAAGAATGAGAGAGAGAGAGAAAAAGAGAAACAAGAAAGGATAGGAAAAAATTTATGACGCGAAACGTGATGGAATAAATGAAACGCATATATAAGAATAAACATATTACATATATATTTAATTTGATATATGTGTGTGTGACGATAATTATAAAAGTGGACTACAATGTCGAATAAAAATTGACCTTACGACTTGTGATATATATTTGTTTTAATTTGTTTGAAATTAATCCAAGTTTTAAAATAATCGGCGCATATTTTTCTTCTCCAAGTGACTGATTAGAAAAATGAGATAAAATTACGTTACTTTATTTAACACTTTTATCATTTTAATGACTAATAATAATAATAATAATAAACCATATGACCAGCGATTTCTTATCTTATCGGTGAAAATAAGATTTTATCTCATAGTTTGCGACGATCGATCGGACGTTTCGTGAAAAAAAAAGAAAAAGACAGAGATATTAAGAAAGAGAAAGAAACAGAAAAGGGAAAAAGGATAAGAGGGAGAAAGAGAGAGAGAGAGAGAGAGAGAGAGACGGTAGAACAAAATTCATTTGGCCAAATTAAACAGAGTTTAGCAATTTGCGCTTAATCCATTTGTCGGAGATCCGCCGTCCGTCAGTTCGTCTGCCTGCCCCTACACTTGTTCACCTTCTCTCTCTTTCTCTTTCTCTTTTTGTATATATATATAAATGCACCCTCTCACTCTATTCACCCTATCTTTCTCTAACTCTTTTCCAGTACAACCTTCATCCCTTAAATTCCACCGATTTCTCCACACTCTTCGTACCACCGAGTCGTTCTGTTTTCGTATTTCCTGGCTACCACTCTATAAACCCTACCCCACCTCATCCCACCTAACCCTACCTTACCCCAACCCTAACAACACTTCTTCTTCTTCTTCTTCTTCTTCTTCTTCTTCTTCTATTTCTGTCTTTTTCTTCTAACTTTCCTCTCGACCGTAGGTGGCTTTTTTTAATTCCTTCGAGCCTTCCAAAGTCTTAACCCTTTTTCCTTTCCTCTCGGTTAATCATTTTCCGTGATTGCTATTATTCCCTTTCCACTATTTCTTTCTCCCTTACACTTTCTTCTCCTCTCTTTTAGAACTCTTATCACTATCACTCTCTCTCTCCCCGTTCCTTATCTCTCAAAAATATCCTTCTATTTTGTATTTTTCTTTCTTCGCGAATCGCATTGAATGAAAAATTCCGAAAGTTTACTTTTTAAATTATTTCAAAATAATTCATTTAATTTTACATATTATTTTCGATGGAGATGGAGTAAATTGAGTAAAGTACGTACAACAATTCTCGACAATTTCTTATCCCATTCATTCATCTTTTCTATGTGAATGTAAACGTACCTGTGTATATGTTATGTGTGAGTTTGTATGTGTATTCTTCCTTTACTTCGACGAATCGAGTTCTTTCTCAAGGCACTAGCTTAGATCCAGCTGGCTCTACCCTATCTTATTATGTTGGAATTGTTTCTGTTGCTTCTCTTTCTCTCTTTCACTCTTTCTCTCTCACACATACACACACACTTTTTCTTTATCTTTGTTCCTCATACAGTACATTCGTTGGGATAAAAACCAAGCGAGAAACACGACGAGGGAAGCGAATCATGCTCTGGCCTTCCTTCTCTAAGTGTATTGGTACCCGTGTCCACGTTTTATTTTCATCCAATCGGCCGCGAGGGCCGAGAGCCAGAGCAGGTCCTTTTAAAGATCACTTCGCCGGAAACCGGAAAGTACTTCTGAAGCCCTTTTTTCTTTTTTTTCCATTTCTTTTTTTGTTCTTTTTTGAACGTCTTTTAACATCCTGTCACGTTCTTTAAACACCATGTTTTTAAACGATCCCATTTACCCTACACACTCCATTGTAACGTTTCTTTTCTTTTTTTTTACTCTCGTTTAATTAGATTCTATTCATTAATTAATGTCTTTTATATATAATTCATTTAAAATAGATGAAATGTTTTTAAATCAAGATATTATAAATATATACAAATACAATTATATTATTATTCTTAATAAATGTTTAATGTATCGGCAAGGAAAGATTTTATTAGAAATTTTTATCGTCATCTCGTTACGACTCTACATATACACACACACACACACATACCTAACAGCCAACTTTTTGATGTATCGTATCATAGCAAATATTTTTTTTTGTCCTTAGATATAAAGTGTTATTATGGCTTATATATTTCTCTATTTCTTTTACTCATACACACACTAACACATAAAACTAATGGATTATAGATGTACCAAGAGTAAAATCGTATTAAATGAACGCACACGAGCGTGTCGACGTTTTACGTCTCTCTCTCTCTCTCTTTTTCTCTTTCACACTCTCTTTCACTATTCGTTCCTCTTTGTTCTTTCTTTTTTACTTTTAGCAAACTTTAACGGAAAGAAGTGACCGTCCACACATCGCATTTAAGTGTTCACGAGGAAATGGACACTAAAAAAAGTATGGATATGCGATTCTGCCATGTTGCCGAAGTAGATAGAGTGAATATTATTGCCGACACTTACAACAACCACCCACTCATCCACCATCACCTCACCATTATTTCTAAACTACACGATACTCGTTTAAAATCTTTTTACACGTAATATCGATTTCTATCTAACAAACATAACACTATACTATACTAACTAACAACCTACTTTGTCAACAATTTTAATATAAAATAGTAATACTACATATATGTAAGTTTATATGTAACACGTTTAAAATCAAACAACAGATATGTTATATTTATTGGTTAAAAAATATATCAATACAATTATTATATATTTATCCTTCGTAATAAATCTTCAATGAAAATAATTAGTCGATAATATTTGAACCTTATGTGTAATGTTCACGTATGTGACAGATACTTCGAAAAGATTAATATTATAATTATTTATTAATTGTAATTAATGGTAAATAATATGATCGGAGGTTAAATAATAAATATTTTTAATGTTAAAATAATCTAACAATTATATGTAAGTATATTACTAATCGATGATCAAATAAATCTTATTCAACGTTATAAGAAAGAAGGATGATTTTCAAGAAAGAAGAAAATAACTCTATCGAGGAATTTATATAAGAAGAAAGAAGACAAATATATATATATATCGAGAAGTTCTTCATTAGGCCAGGTTGGCGACGAGTATTCTTGGGAAATTAACACACATTGGGGATGTTATTGCTTGAGAATACACGTAGTTTGCCTGGTCGGTCACGTCCCAGGAGACAGCTGCTCATCGACCATTTTTCTTGGAATCGACCCCCTTACTTTCGATCACTCTCTCTCTCTCTTTCTGTCTCTCTTTATCTTTCTTTCTATATTTATCCTTTATTTTATGAAGAAAGAGAAAGAGAATAATAAATGTACCACGACGTTGATGTAAGAATACCAGGCATCTAACATACGAGGTATATGTGTGTATATATAAGTTGTATACATTGTACTAAATAATCGCGTGACAAAGTTAATTTTGTACTATTATGGTTAGGTCAAGTATATTACTATGAGAGAAAGGAAAGATCGATTAAAACAACCCTATCATGTATATGTAGAAAATACATTTATGTGTTAGTAATATGTGTTATTAGTATATATAAATAAATTTTCATTATAAACGAAACACATTCGAGAATTGTAACATATGAATTAATCTAACATTCTAACTGAATTTGTATGCATTATCTTTTGCTCTTTACTTTCTTTTTTTATATTTTTTTGTATTAAAACATATTATTATTATTTTATTATAGATATATTATACGACAGATAATTTTTAGACACCTAAATTTATGTTTAAATTGAAATCGACGAAGTATTAACATATGAATTTCTTCGAAATAATTTTGTTCGAATATATTGCAGATATATGTCATATACGAATGTAAATAATATTTTTTTTAATTTTGTTTGGTTGTTTGTTTGTTTATTACACATCTTCGTTTATTTCACGTATGTTACTGTACGCTTTGATATCCTGCGTCCTACGTTTATCAAAGAGTACCGAACATTAATACTTCCTTTCACACGCATCTTTACATTTTACTCGAAAATAACGATGATAACGTATATTTATGTATACACGAGGAGAATATTTTTATTTGAGTATCAACCTTTTTATTTTTTGACCAGATGCGTAGAATAATTCGATGATAAGAGAAAAAAAAGATACGATCGATATATACAGGATATTTCAAAATAAGTGGACATAATTTCAGAGATAATTTCAATACCCTAAAATAAATAAAAAAGAAACATGTACAATCGAAAATAATTATCTTTAATGAACTAGAGTGATTTTATTTTTTTTTCTCTCTCTCTCTTTAATTGTATTTGTATTTGTTATAAATTGTTCACAAAACTAATAAACGATGTATTACGAATACTAATGGTATAATTGTAAGACTATTAAACGACTGGGAAATGAGTTCTTTTTTTTTTCTTCTTTATACTCATCGAGTGAGATACGAGAATGAAGCAATGGTTTATTAAACGTGACGCAGGTGTTTGTTACCGGAGATACTAATTCGACATCGATACAAGATAGCGAAACGCACTAGGATTCATTAAATTATCGTATTCTCCCTAGTTAACTACGAAAAATATCGAGAGGTTGATCACGAAATCGATTTGAAACTATTAATACATATATTCTATCATTCGATTTCCAATAAATATGTATATATTGTATATATATGTGTATATAAAATACACATGTATATGTGGTATCAATAAAAATGTAATTATATCTTATCGTTATTAATCGTTTATTTTTTTTTTGTATACTCATCGTACAAAACACGTCTACCGAATAAATTTTCCATCAACCCAGTGTTACCACATTTTGCGTAATACGTAATACACTTAATTAACTTTTTTTTTAATTTTATAATATGAAATTAATTTTTTTCTACAAATTGAAAAAAGATACGAAGTAAAATCGTATTAACAAATATTAAAAAGAAAGTTAGTGGAATTATTTAAAAAGTGATATGTAATTTTTAAAAAATATTCATTTAGTTCTCTTTTACCTTAATATTATTTCATTTCATTTCATTTAGTAGATATAACATGGGTAAGTATTCACATATATATATATACTACACGAATACATATACAGATATTCATCCTTTGATAAAAGCGTCGACAATTCGTCTTTGATAAAACACCATAAAGGGATTTTTATGGGACGATATAAAGGGATCATCGATCATCGTTCCTGAGCTTATAACTATGCTTTCTTTTAACGTAAAGAAAAAGGGTCTAGTAAAAAAATGAATAAGAAAGGAATATAGTGTTGTGATTCTTGGTTGAACGAAGGTAAGAACAAGGAACCTTTGAAAATATGAGACAAGTTTCTACCTAGAAGTAAATCATTCCTTTAGCAAGAGTTACAGTCAACACCAACGATACCCAGGCTACAGTAAATAACACTAGTGCACAACTGCAACAACAACGACAGCAACATCAGTAGTAGTAGTAGTAGTAGTAGTAAAAGTAGCACCAGTAAACAGTTTTTGGCTTTGCTAGCTGCCAATGTCATTGAAAGCATAAACAGACAGCCAACGTAATGAGAGAACCGTTTTACCGTCCTCGAAAACTCCTTTTTCACTTTGCTCACTGTTCTTCCGAGTTCTCCTAAGAGGAGGTGGCGTTAAGTAACTGCTCTCTCGACGGTACAAGGAAAGAAAAATGAAATGTTAAAAAGAGCAAGAAAAGAAAGAATGAGAGTGACTGAGATTCTTATATACCTACGCTTTCTTTTTTTCTTTCTATTTTTTTCTTATTTCGAGCTTTAACGGTAGAAAGAGAAAAGTTAAGAATTTGTTCTCCCGTTCGTTTTCTTTTTCTTCTTCTTATTCTTTATCTTCTTCTACTTCTATTTTAGCCTATGAAATATCTCAAATACTTTTCAACAACTTTTATCTTCGAACGTAAGTATTTATACGTACGCATTGTACGCTCACACACATTTTTGTTATATTTGTCGTATTTATTAATTTTAATAAGAAATAAAAATTTTTTGTTGTCTCTCTACTTCTTTTTGTATTATATTGTTATTATTATTACTATTATTATTATTATTATCTATATTGAGTAACTAATTATATTGACAAGGTTCTATCATAATTTATCCAATGTAAATTTGTACACCTTTACACGAATTTACGTATTACATAGAGATATTTGTACATAAATAGATATATACATATATATAATAGTGTATATACATGATGTATGTGGATCTTATCGAAGCACAGGCCAGTTTAAATCGTCAAAGGGATCCTCTCTACGAGTAAAGGACGATTAACTTTGGTATCCTTCATCATCCTACAGGATATACGGAGTCAATGTACATAAATGCTGCATCAAGAGAAAGAGAGAGAGAGAGAGAGAGAGAGGTACGAAGTTATATAACTAACATAAGTCTAACTGATTAAAGCTAAATGGCCGTAATCGTTATGACGTATGTATAATACGATACTCTACATCAAATTCGAATTAGAGCTTTCATTAATGTATTGATTATTCGTATTCATTCTACTGGATTGTCCGGAATGTTACTGCCAATTTATAAATAAATATATATAAAAGTAATATATTAACAAAATATAATACAAATATATAAATTTAATCGTTTTATTAATAACGCGATATACAATTAATTATTTAACTATTTATATAAATTGACACGAAATTTTCTGAACAATTCTTATTAAAAAATAAATACGTCACTATAGATTCCCCCAGCTACCCCTGCCTCCTCTAAATCTCTCCATTCCTCTTGTCTTTTCTTTGAATATTATTTTTATTCTTTACGATAAAGATAATAAATATTAGTAGATATTAATACGTTTAAGGATATAATGATAATAAATAATAATAGAATGTAATAGATAAATATAAGTAGATATTGATACGTTTAACGATACACATTGAAATATATAGCATTTGATAAGGAAATAATTTCTAGAAATAATATGAAAGAAGATATAGAAATAATAAAAAGATAGAGAGATAGAAATAGTTTCAGGGGCCATTCGTATGCACTTTTCGAAGTAATACACTCGCCTATATGCGGACCACTAGACGAAAGAGAAAGAAAGAGAGAGAAAGAGAGTAAACGCGTGCAAGCTCGTTCACGTTCACATTGCCCGTAAACCGTATTTTACATATTTATTATCGGTCTCGGTCTCTCACGTGTCTCACGGGAGACATTGCACTTTTAAACGGCCCAGCTCTATACTCTTCTTTCTCTTTATTTTATTTTCTCTCTCTCTCTCTCTCTCTCCTCGTCTCTCCTTTATGAGACTTACATTTATTATACGATGCGAGAGCGATGAACCGATAAGAACTACTCCCGATCGACGATTATAAATTCGAAACTTGAGCTTAAAATCTAAAATAATAATAATAATAAAAAAAGAAGATAAATTCATATTAAACAAAAGTATTAAATGAATTTTATATTTATATATATTAGATTGTGTTTAATTAATTTCTTTCAATTATTTCCTTTTAAACGAAAAGTTAGATAAATTTTATTCTCCAAATTCTATACCCTATTTCCCATACCCCCTTAACTCTCGTCATCAAAACAGACTCCACGAGTCGTACTCTCTCGGTAATATGTAAATTTAACTCGAATTTGAGAAAACACGAATTGGAATAAGAGAGTA